>JAJOOO010008381.1:0-24936 GCA_029582685.1 Solanum piurae | reverse complement strand
ACTTATTACTTTGTACATATTGAATTGTAGATAATATAAAAGTAATGTCCTAAAATCTAGGTTGCGTACTTGTTGAACTGTTGTCAAAACTTAGAACAATTAACTGAATTAAGACACAACAACTTAATTAAAAACTATATATTAATAAACGTATGTAGAACTTATTACTTTGTACATATTGAATTGTAGATAATATAAAAGTAATGTCCTAAAATCTAGGTTGCGTACTTGTTGAACTGTTGTCAAAACTTAGAACAATTAACTGAATTAAGACACAACAACTTAATTAAAAACTATATATTAATAAACGTATGTAGAACTTATTACTTTGTACATATTGAATTGTAGATAATATAAAAGTAATGTCCTAAAATCTAGGTTGCGTACTTGTTGAACTGTTGTCAAAACTTAGAACAATTAACTGAATTAAGACACAACAACTTAATTAAAAACTATATATTAATAAACGTATGTAGAACTTATTACTTTGTACATATTGAATTGTAGATAATATAAAAGTAATGTCCTAAAATCTAGGTTGCGTACTTGTTGAACTGTTGTCAAAACTTAGAACAATTAACTGAATTAAGACACAACAACTTAATTAAAAACTATATATTAATAAACGTATGATGCGTGTGTATGCCATTTGATTATCCATGTTGAGGATTGCTAGATACATTGCATGTTGTTGAACTGATATTAATACATAAATTAAGCAGTTTTAATTTATCCAAATGGATTTTTTTAAAAATGCAAACATCTTTGACCGTTTCTTAGCCAATCATGGGCGATCTTAGAAACACAAAAGAAACAATTCATTCAAACAGTTATTTATTAACCATACACAAATATAAAAGAAACAATTCATTCAAAACCTGAAAAAATTGACAACAATTCATTCAAAACGAAAATAGTTAGAATGACTGACATTACAATACTTTCGATCACTGAATTTACTATGAATAAAGCTTCAAAATTCACTATTTTGCCCTAGAAGGAAGAGACAGTGACATTTTCAGTCCACATATAATTGTCATAGACACTCATAAGTCATATACATGAAATCAATAAAATAAATGTCCTCACGTCAGGAATTTTTACTTTCATAAGTAAATTATAAATAAATTTTGATGAAAACATATGTAAGATCTTTAAAATTATTTATAAAAATAATATATTGTGTATGTATAATAATACTATAATATACGTATATAATTTGTCGGTTTGGTTCGGTTATTTCTTTGAGTTTTTTTCGAACAAACTCAAAACCAAACCAAATATTATCGTTTCTAAAAATCTAAAACCAAATAAATTCCAAATAAAATCATTTGATTCAATATTTTTATTTGAATCAATTTTTATTCAAACCGTGAACACCTCTATCTACCAGTACAATATTTAATGTTGGATTTAGGAGAATAAGACAAACTTGGGACGTAACAAATGATGCAATCATGACGAAATCTAACGGCGTAGATTTTAAATTCTATGGGTTTGTTAATGATGCTGGTATTAGATTAGTGATAATTCCAATCTGATAATTATAATTAATTAATTAAAATACTAGTTTAACGTGATGATAGAGAAAATCGAAATAGCTTTGTTGGGAATAAATAAAGTTTGACATGTTCTCTGTTTTTTCATTTGGTCAAATACCTCATCCATGTGCATGGTCATTGTCACAAATTTGTTTTGAATTTTAATTTATATAAATCATTGTAATGTTTCACATGAGTTCATCAAAGTTCTATTTGAGATCATCAAATGCATAAAACTTGGATTTATGTTCATCAAATACATACCATGATTCTTTGACATGAACCACAAATATAAGACAATATACTCCTTCTGTTTTATATTACTTATCTTGACCTTTATTGATCTTACATATCTCTTAAGAAGGCTTTAATCAAAAGTATATTTTACTAAATTAATGATAAGTTTGAAACTCTAGATTTGGATCAGTTAGTAAGTGCCACCAAAATATAATGGAGGGTGTGTCTCTCACTCGAGCCAAAAATGTTTCCACCCACAAGCATAAGGTATAGTCTTACAAAAGTCCAATATGTTTGACAAATTAAAATAAATAGTTTTTCTTTTCCTATTTGCCTCCATACACCTATTTATGCACCAAACTCTCTAGTGTCTATTACCATCAATTTTGGAGTGGACAATTCAATAGAAAATTCAGTGTCTTTCCATTAGAAAAATGGGTCAACTTGATAACCATCCATAGGCAAACCTAAAAGACGCATTTGCACAAGTAGTTTTTTTTTTGTAGGACACTATTTATATTATATGGTAATAGAAAAAGAAAGAAAAATTGATGAACCGTTAGTCTACACATGATACATGTATACATAGATAAATAATCTACAGTTTACACTATGCTTAAAAGACCCTACTGTTGAGACTTAACAAATGACCCAACATACATTTCCAATTATAATTGCAACTTATTACTAGCGTTATATGAGTATGTTGACACATTTCTGTCGGGCTATGAAGGTGATTAGGCGTCATGCGGAAGGTTACAATTGCAAATCATATATGGTTGATAAATCAGACGACAAATAAAAGTATACTAAAGATATATTATTGATATGATTCGGTCAAACGACCTACATATTGAAAACTAATATTAAAAAAAATATAAATATGTTTAGAAGAAAATCTCCCCGTAAACAAGACTCTTAAACGACTACATTGTTGATTCTATTTTGTTCTTGATATGAGAAGAGGGTATCCAATTTATAGAGTTCCAAACTTTTCTTCTAAGGAAAGAATAAATCAAATATGAAAGAAAAATATATTTTCCTTTCATGAAGAGTAAAAACATTTCTGATAATGTTTTGTCTTTTTTTTTTTAGGAAAAAATAAAATTCAAATGAGGTAAGAAAATCAGGGAAAAATCCTAACAAATCTCCTATTTTGGCTGGATTTTCTTGACAAAACTTGATCCGCCTTGTTCTATGCTTAATAATCTTGTTCTTCACAAAATCTTCATTAATGTTGCTTGTCATGGTTAAAAATAAGATTTAAAATATATTGGTTAAAAATGTTTCATTTTTATTTTTAAAAATTGCAGCAACAAGAATGTTGAAAAATATGGTTGAAACTTCTTCTCCGCATGTAGCTTGATAAAAATCTCCATTATCATCAAAGTTGTTGCAAATTGATTTGAAACCACTTGAACCTTTCTTCAATTTTGTTGAACCAATATTGGATCATTGAACCATGTGCTCTGATACCATTTGTTGGGCAATGAAGGTGATTAGGGCATCATGTGGAAGCTTACAATTGCAAATCATATGATTGATAAATCAGACGACAAAAACTTGTACTAAAAACATAATATTATTATATGAAAATTAATATAAAAGAAAAATATTATAAATTATTGAAAGAATAAATCTCTTCATAAACTAAATTCTTAAACGTCTACATTGTGGAAGTTATTGTGTTTTTAGTATGAGAAGAGGGGTCTTCTATTTATAGGATTCCATACGTTTCCTCCAAGGAAAGAATAAATCAACTATGGAAGAGAATTATATTTTTCTTTCAGAAAAAGTTTAAGCATTTATGGTAATACTTTAACTTTTGTTTTAAGGAAAAAATAAACTTCAAATAAGGTAAGAAAATCAGGATAAAACCCTAACAAATCTCCTATTTTGGCTGGATTTTCTTGACAAAACTTGATCCGCCTTGTTCTATGCTTAATAATCTTGTTCTTCACAAAATCTTCATTAATGTTGTTTGTCATGGTTTAAAAATAAGATTTATAATATATTGGTTAAAAATATTTCATTTTTATTTTTAAAAATTGTAGCAACAGGAATGTTGAAAAATATGGTTGAAACTTCTTCTCCGTATATAGCTTGACAAAAATCTCCATTATCATCAAAGTTGTTGCAAATTAATTTGAAACCACTTGAACCTTTCTTCAATTTTGTTGAACCAATATTGGATCATTGAACCATGTGCTCTGATACCACTTGTTGGGTAATGAATGTGATTAGGGCGTCATGCGGAAGCTTACAATTGCAAATCATATGGTTGATAAATCAGACGACAAAACCTTGTAGTAAAAACATAATATTATTATATGAAAATTAATATAAAAGAAAAATATTATAAATTATTGAAAGAATAAATCTCTTCATAAACTAAACTCTTAAACGTTTACATTGTGGAAGTTATTGTGTTTTTAGTATGAGAAGAGGGGTCTTCTATTTATAGGATTCCATACGTTTCCTCCAAGGAAAGAATAAATCAAATATGGAAGAGAATTATATTTTTCTTTCAGAAAAAGTTTAAGCATTTATGGTAATACTTTAACTTTTGTTTTAAGGAAAAAATAAACTTCAAATAAGGTAAGAAAATCAGGATAAAACCCTAACAAATCTCCTATTTTGGCTGGATTTTCTTGACAAAACTTGATGCGCCTTATTTTATCCTTGATAATCTTGTTCTTCACAAAATCTTCATTACTGTTGCTTGCCATGGTTAAAAATAAGATTTAAAATATATAGGTTAAAAATGATTAAAAAATATTTCATTTTTATTTTTAAAAATTGCAGCAACAGAAATGTTATATGGTTGAAACTTTTTTTTAAGCCACCGTAGCATCTTTAATATCACAATTAACAAACAATAAGGAAAATTGTAAGCTACTAAATTCCAGCTACTCACAAAAAATCTATGGCATAATCTGACGACACAATCAGGCATCCTGCAGATTTAAACTCGCTCTGAAACTTCAAGACCATCATCCATATTCTGATCAGCAGCAGTAGGAAGTTTAAGACCATCATCAATGTTGAGCTCAATATCAGGAACTTCAAGACCATCAAGAGGTGCAGGCGCGTTCTGATTACCAGCATCAACTTCATCATGTCGAGACGCTTCCTCAACCGGTGGTGGCTCAATAGCAAGGGCATCCGCCACAAGTCTTATTAAGACTAGAATAATAGACAAGACTATCGAAATATGTGTCCTAGTATGGTTATAACCATAGTCTCTGATTGTCATATTTATAAGTAAACTAGATAGTGAATAATGTAGTCCCCAATCGGTGGCCAGCGACCTGAATAGCATGAGCCAACAGAAGAGCGCAATCAACCCAAAAGAAAGGGCCAAGTACAATTTCATATCTAGGGTTAGGTAAGTTGAAATGAAATGAGATAAGATGCCTAACACCAGCCACCCCAGAGCTTCCATGAATCTTACTAAATTAAGAGGGATTATAAGTTGACCAACGTAAATCTCCATAATAGGCATATGCACGCCACCATGTAGAATAACAATTTTTCCATCCAAGCTAGAGTAGCGACCGTCAATCCCTCTCTTAGGATAATACAAATCACAGTAACATTATGAAAGACAAAAACTGCGACTATCCATACAAAACCCTTTTGCTTGACTTCACACAATCTTCATGTATCATTGCTGCTTACTATGATTTAAAAATTGATATTGATTAAAATTGGAGCATTGTGTTAAAAGTTATGATCATGATTGAAAGTGAAGTTCATGCATTAAAAGTAATATGCATGAGTTAAAAGTGGAGCTCATGTCTTAAAAGTAAGATGCATGAGTTAAAAGCTATCATATCATGATTTGCAAATTATAAGCTTCCGCATGAAATTCTAATCACCTTCATAACCCATCTAGTGGTATCAGAGCTAATGGTTCAATGACCCAGGTTCATCGAGGTTGAAGACAGGTTTAACGCGGCTTCAAATCAATTTGCAACTAATTTGATGATAAATAATATTTTTATCCAGCTACATGTGGAGAAGAGATTAAAACCATATTTTCAACATTCCTGCTGCTGCATCTTTGAAAATAAAAATAAAATATTTTAAAATTATTTTTAACCCATATATTTTAAACTTTATTTTTAACCATGACAAGCAGCAGTGTTAAGACTATGTGAAGAACGAAAATTATCATCCATGTGAAGAAGGTGGATCAAGTTTTGTCAAGAAAATTCAGCCAAAATGAGAGATTTGTTAGGATTTTGCCCTGATTTTCTTTCCTTATTTGAAGTTTATTTTTTTCTTTAAAGAAAAGTCAAAGTATTACCATATATGCTTAAACTTTTTCTAAAAGAAAAATATAATTTTATTCCATATTTGGTTTATTCTTTACTTAAACGAAATGTTTAGAGATCTATAAATTGAAGATCCCTATTATCATAGCATAACGCAATAGTATCCACAATGTAGACATCTGTAGAGTTTTGTTTATGGGGAGATTTACTCTATCAACAATTTATAATATTTTTCTTTTCTATTAGTTTTCATATAATAATATTATATTTTTAGTATTAGTTTTTGTCGTCTGATTTATCAACTATATGATATGCAATTGTAAGCTTCCGCATGTCACCATATTTACCTTCATAACCCAACTAGTGGTATCAGAGCCTTCTATTGATCTTAATGGATCTGTGAGTTCATTGAATAAAGAACTTTTAACCACTTTTAATTCATACATATTTTCAACCCAATTTTAACTCGTGCTTTTATTTTTAACGCATGATCAATTTTAACCCGTGCTTTTATTTTTAACGCATGGCTACTTTTAATCAATTTTTAATCTATACTATTTTAAACCTTATTTTCAAACCATGATAAGCAATATTCTTTCTTTCAATGCCTTACAAACCTTCAATGGTGAAAATTATCAAATTTGGGCAGTTAAGATGAAGTCTTATTTTGAGGCTTATGATTTGTGGAAAGCTGTAATAGAAGACAAACCCATACAAAATTCACTGAAAAATCTTCTGATGCTGAAATCAAACTTCACTCAGAAGAGAAAATCAAAAAATACAAAGCCAAAATTGTAATTCAAAATTCAGTTGCAGATTCAATCTTTTCTAAAATTATTGCATGTGAGACAACAAAAGAAGCTTGGGAAAAACTTGAGAAGGAGTACCGAGGAAGTGAACGAGGCAGAATAAATCAAATTCTCAATTTGAAAAGAGATTTTGAATCTCTTAGGATGCAAGAGAGTGAGACTATCACTAATTTCGTGAATATAGTAACAGATGAACTCGATGTTTAGAAATCATGTAAATACGATTCAAAAATATTGGAGACCTAAAACTAAAGTTTATTTAAAAGGTCTTAAACTTAAAAAAAAAGATCATATTGAGTTTAATATGAAATTTCTAGAAATAATTTTAAAAACAAGCAATTAATTCTCAAAGCAAAATATGAAGAAAAACAATTCTTTTGTGATATATATGCTAACAAACAAAAACAAAAATATATTTTTAATACAATAAACAAATTGAATACTAATTGACTTATAATTACACAAACACCTATGACTCTTTAATTAGGCTACAAATTTTAATTATTATTTTTTTAAAATAAATTTCTTATACCAAAATAAGCTATATCAAATAAATTGAAACGGACGAAATACTAAATTTATTTATGCGTAAAACATGTAAAGTCGTTACTTGTTAGGATACGCTTTAAAGTAAAATTGCTTCTGCTTTTATGGACCATTGCTTAGATGGGCTAAAAAAACAACTAATTTTCCGATCAAAAAAACAATATTAAAAGAAGGAACTTTCAAATGTAGTGTCTTATGACTTACTAGACTAGGATGTAGGTTAGGCACTTAGCCATGTGCGACTCCATGCCTACTTATTTATCGCTCTTTCAGTATTTTTTTAATTGTCATTTTACGTTTTTCAAAAGTTAATTTAGTAAAACATGCTTGAGGTTGAAATAATACTAATAGCATTAAGATTAATATTGAAAAGTCATTTTAAGCCCAAATATAATTAAACTAGTAGAAAATAAAAATAAATATATATCACAAAGTTCAAATATGACTCTTGATGGAATATATCAATACTCGAGCTCCAGTCTTGTGTGTAAGCATAGCATTTCTGGTCGAACCCGCCCAACCCAACTAAGAAGAACCGAACCTGACAGAAAGTTTAATCATATATATAGGCCACCTTTAAATATTCATATTGAGGTTAGGCTTTATTTGCAATGCCAATCTTTTTAGGTAGGGCTGTTTATCACGGAAATAATTTTACTTAATAATTTGATTTATTAGATATTGATTTTGAAATTTACTAATCTGCTAGCCAATCAATAAGATATTGACTGATTGGATAATGAATTAGCAGGGTGATTATCAAATGGTGTTAGGCTAACCTTTATTTTTTTCCAGAAAATCTAGACAAGTGAGCTATTAAAAGATACTAATTAATATTTTTATTAATAAGAATAAATAAATACGTATATGATGGGTGTGTACGTGATTTTTTAAATCCAGGTATAGAGCTACTAGATACAATGCACGGAGATGAATTAATATAAACATCTTTGTCCTTTAATGAAACATTTTCTTAATTAAAAAAATTCATATTATTAAAAATAATATAAAAGCACCTTTAATTTGTCTTCTTCTTAACCAAATAAAACAATTTGAAATCACAAGCAACAACATAGAAAATTTCTGATTGTTTGGTTCGA
Source organism: Solanum piurae (assembly GCA_029582685.1). Classification (NCBI taxonomy): domain Eukaryota; kingdom Viridiplantae; phylum Streptophyta; class Magnoliopsida; order Solanales; family Solanaceae; genus Solanum; species Solanum piurae. Next base: position 16,423 of record JAJOOO010008381.1, on the reverse strand, counting down.
ATATAATTAGATAGTGATTAATTAGTTATGTTGAGATCAATTATTTTGATATTAAATTTTATTACATCCAAAAACTTTTAAAAAAGTTATCTACCTTCTTTAGTAGAAAAAAAGAGTGTGACGGCTCTCAATTTTATTTTTAAATGACTAATATTTTACCCTCCTTCTAATATAAAGGATAACTAGCGTCCTGATATTATCATTACCAGGGAATAGTACTACTAATTAACAATCTCGACATAACTTATCATAAAATTTTATTGCATAACTATTTATGCTTGTCCAGCATATCAAACGATCCTAAAACATTGTTTGGTAGCTAGTAAGCAAATAACATATTCATATAAATTTTGTATAAGTAATTATACGACGTTTGATTTGCAATTTTAGGAACTTGTATAACTAATATATAAGTTATGAGAATGTTGATGTGTATTAATTATCTTATATGATGTCAAAAATAAAATAACTAATATTTGTATAATTTAATATCTATATTATTCTAACCAACTACCAAACAATCCCAAGTGTTAATGCTCCAACTGTTGATGATAGTGCCACGTCTCATACACAAGCAATGCAATTGGATTAGGTGGATAATAAGACAAGATTAGAGAAATCTAAGGGCAGTAGAATTATGATTAGTTAATTAATAATGGCGGTGTTAATTAATTAGATTATTCCAATCTGGAATATAAGTGTAACGTGATGATATGGAAAATATAATGAGTAGGGAAACTGGTTGTCGGGGATAAACAAATTAATTTTCCTGCTTTCATGTTCATTGTCTTTGTCACTACTAGGTTTTATCCTTAATTATTAGTAATTAAAAACACAAACAATTGTAATGTTCATCAAGTTCTATTGGTGGTGATCAATGCATAAACTTGGATTTTGGTTCACCACCACCCCGTAGGTCTATAAGCAGAACTAGGCGAAGGATGGTTGGGTGCATATTTTTTTTTCAAAAAATTATGTAGTGTACAAATATTTAATATTATGTAAAATTAGATTTTGAGTTTAGTTTATAAAGATAAAAGTTAGTTCAAAGGAAGGAGATAGTCAAAGCCTTATAACAATAACACTCGTTTCATTAATTTTTAACGTGAGATGTTTTTATTCTTCAACATCCAACAACACATCCAGGGTTGGACATTTGGTGCGTGGAGAAATTTAATTTAGGGGTCCAATATTGGGTGATATGAATCTTGCTTTAATATCATGTAAAATTAGATCACGTGTCTAGTGCACATCTCAAATTAAAGTTAACTCAAAGGGAGGAAGATAGTTCAAGTTTTATAAAGAAACCATTCATCTCATTAACTACCTATGTGGAACTTTTTCATTCTTCAACATTTACCTCACGCCTAGAGTTGAATATCTGGTGTGTGGACAAAATCAATTTAAGGGAAACACCGAGTAAGATGAATCTTACTTTAATTTAAGGATTCAAAAGCTAAGCTCAAAGGGAGAAAGATTGCCCAAATTTTATAAAATTATTAATAAAAAAGATAATTTTAATTTATTTCTTTTGCTAATGGTGTAATTTAACCGTAGTGCTCACAGCTTAAAACCGTGTGCCAGTTGTATGGGATATACAAAACTTTGTCAAAAATAAAATATATGATTAGAAAATACACACCGTATAAAAGTCAACAACAATTGGGTTTATTTCAGTTTCTTGGGCAGTTCACACATTTTTTTTCTCTATAAAAGAATTTTTTTTAACACTCTTTTTAGTTTTAAGAATATTTCGTTTTTAAGTTTCCTTTTATCTCTTTGTTAAATTATTGAAATAAAATTTGAAACTAATTTTAGTTTCTATATAATTAATTAATTTTAAAATTATATTATCTCATTAGTTATATAGAAATAACAAAAATACTATCTCATATAAACGATGAAATGAGATAATCTCATCAATATCTCTACTTATCTCATTCTTCCTATTGAATTATCCTTAATTAATTGGGAAGCAATTAAGATTTTGAAAAAAAAAAGTAACAAATATTCTTCATTTCATTTTAATCGTTACCTCCAAATAATTCACTTTAAAATTTAAAACTTGAAAATTATTTCCAATTCACTGTTTATTTTTAAAATATTAAACAAGTAAAAGTGGACAGAGAACATGATAAAAATAATAATAAAGAAGCTAAAAAGAGAGATAGCATTATTATAGCAGCGATGGTAGATCAAAAGTTCCATTTTTGCATCCAGAGTTATTTACCTTTCTAAATAACATTTAATTCATATCCATATTTAAATTATGGAACACGTTTTATCTTTAAACCTTAATACTCACTTCATTTTGTTTTATTCGATTTTTATATTAAAAAAGTATTTTTTTTATTTGTCCATTTTAATAAATTAAGAAAAAATTATTTTTTTCATCAAATAATATCCTTCATTAAATACCTACATAAGCATAATTAGTAAGGTTAATTTTTTTATAGAGCGTTGTAAGTTAACACGAGTCACGTTAAATAAAATGAAAATAATAATATACACCTAGAAAGGGAAAAAGTGTCTTCTTTTTTTTAATTCTAAACTCGAAATAATGACATTCATGTTAAAAGAAATATGTGTTTAAGTTTACACATCTTAAAGAATTTGTAGACAAATTAAACCATTTTAGTAAGAAAAAAATAAAACGTATAAAATATATTGACTGTGTAAAAAAGATTTTGCAGTGCCAACGCATATATTTGAGGTTTCATTTTTTTTAAGGTAAGAAGAGGCAAAGGGCCCTAAAAGAGTGGAACCTAATTTTCTGCAAGAACAAAAAACACAACTTATTGCCCAATACTAGCAACGTTTCATCAATGAAAATTATGAAATTTGAATTTTTAAAACTATTTTTAATGTAAAAAATGATATTTAGAATTTTTTTAATGTAGTTGGTTGACTATATGAATTTTAAATTTATTGATAAGGGTTCGATTTCTTACCTTACAAACAGAAAACTAAGATTTTAACTTTATGTGTTTTGAATTTTATAATGACAATTTTAAGTGATGATAAATTGTGTTTTAAATTTAATAGCTATATATATATATATATATATATATATATAATTATAATAATAATACAAAATCTATATTATTTTCAGAATTCAACTCAGGAAAAAGTGAAAAATATTGTGACCAAATGACCACAAGGGAGGGAAAATTATAAAGAGAAATGGATTTTTTTTTTAAAGGAGTACTATAATTTTAATGGAAATTCAATAAGATTCCATAATAAACTTTTGTTACCATAATAGAGCTTATTTTGTCCTTTTTTGGGTACCTTTCTTTTATATAAATCTTCACAACCCCACCACTCCTAAAAACTCCCTCCTTCTTTCCCCTCACAAATTCTTCTCAAATATTTCATTTCTCTCTATTTTCCATATTTTAGGTAATTGTTAGAGAAAAATGGAAGAAATGGCTTCTTTATGGTCTTACCAAGAGGTGAAATACTTCTTCATTTTCTATATAGGTCTCTATTGTTCAAGAATCTATTCAAGAATTAATTTTCTTTAATATAATGGTGAATCATATGCTTTCTACTTACTTCTTTTGCTTAAAATTTAAAAATTTGCATCACACTAGTTCATGCAAAAAGAACTTTTTGTGTCAATTTTTCGGAAACAACTTGTCTATCTGTAAGGTTTGCGTAGACTCTATCGTTCCCATAATTCTCTTTTAACTTGATTCAATTCTTGCAGACAATTGATGAAATGAGACAGAAGCTCCTTTATACTAGTCTTGAACTTGAAAAGATGAAAGTTCAAATGATGAAGAACAAAGAATATGTGAAGCAATTAATCCAATTCTTGAAAATGGTTTGTCAAGAAAGAGATGAAGCAAAAGATCAACTTCATAAACTACTCAACAAATTTGATAGTAATCCTCCTATTGTGATGATGAAGTCAACAAAAACAAATTCAAGTATAACTGATCAATCCAACAGTTTCTCTGAAACATACAATTATCAGTCACACTATTCATCCCCTGTCGAATCGTTTTTCGACACAGTTTCATCCCCTGAATTGGAATTTTCCAATATAAACATAGCTGATTCAAATCCAGTAGCATATGACAATTGTGTTACTCAATTATCCCCAAAAGTTGACAAGGCCTCATTGGTTATTGAAAGTTTTGTTAAGGGGAAAACTTTGCCTCAACAAGGGAAACTATTGCAGTCTGTTCTTGAAGCAGGGCCACTTCTACAGACACTTTTAGTTTCAGGACAACTTCCTCAATGGCGAAATCCCCCTCAGCTTACGCCGTTTAATATTCCATCAGTTTCCTTTAAAGGGTGTGTATCTGATGTCTCAAATCAGAATCTTGGTGCAAATTTGAGCTATCCTGCTTCAACATCTCAACCTTATTTTGACATGTCATGTGGATCTTCACAAATGGTGTCTACATCTATGCTAAATTTTGCTAATTCTGATTCTGGTTCCTGTTTGGAAAATCAGAGGTTGACATCTTTTGGTTCAAATATGAACAGTTTTGTCTGCCTGGGAAAGAGACAAAGGTTGCATTAATTAAGACAAGTTGAAATTTTATGTTGCTCAGACTCTTCAATAATATAGAGGGGTGCATGTCGGATTCTCTAAAAGTAGTGTCTTTTTGGAGGATGTGACATGGGTGCAGTAACATTTTTGGAGAGTCTGAGCAAGATAGGTGGAAAGATGGATGCCTATATTTCAAAATTTTGTACAAAGCATTTTTTCTGGGCGCTGTAAATGGAACATATTGATCAGCATTAGCTTTTGATGAATTTCATATCTCCTTTGGCTTTTCCCTTACAGTTTTCTTTACATTATTCGATGAACAGTAATAATATGAATTTTGAATTTGGATTATGGTTCTTGATATTGATATGTTACTCAAAAAAGTTCTAACTTTGTCCATAAGTGTGAAAAAGAGCCAAACCCTCCATTTGGATTCTTTGTAATGTAGACTGACTTGTCATTTTTTTAAACTATTCTAACAGCAAAATTCTGGATTATACTATTTATCCAGGAAGCAGCCTGCAAGAAGAAAGCATCTTGGTTGTTGCATATATAATGACAAACATAAAAAACTATCAATATCTAGAATCTTTGGTATAATGAAAAGATTAAAGATACCAAAAGGCGATAGAATTTGATCAATCCTATTTTCTGTCGTTAAGATGGAGAACTGAAGCAAGAATTCTCTTTCTTCATTGTCTGGGAAAGGTAAAAACTTTATGACCTCTACTTAAATGAACTCGTCCGAAAGTTAAATTCTTGGATTCATCAGTAACCTTGTTTGTCTATATTGATCTTACTTTGATATAACCGTCAACCATACATGTCCTCAACAGTTTTTCTAAACTTAGTATTCTCTCCAATTACTAAGGTCCTAAACTAAGTAACTTGTCTTAAAAGGCCTATCAATTCAATTCTTAGGAGTCTTTCCTGTTGAAATTCAGAATAGCATGTCTAGTCCAGACTCCACTCCAGGCATTGGACCTTTGCATTGGGATCCGCTACTAATTGTCTCAGTAGGGATAGTTTGTTTTATCTTTCTGCTATTCAGTTACTTCAAGATTATACAGATGCGTTGCTGTGGATTTCTATCTGTGCAGTTCTACAGAAATCCAATTCAAAGGCGTCAACTAAACGATCATATTCTTGAAGATCATGATTCACAGCTCCAAAGTCGTGGTTTAGACTCCTATATTATGCATTCACTACCAATCACTCAGTTCAAGAAGAACGACGAACAAACTGCCAGACCAAATAACTCAGATTGTGCAGTTTGCTTAGGTGAATTTCAAGAAGGTGAATGGCTGAAACACTTACCTTATTGCTCTCATGTCTTTCATGTTGCATGCATTGACACTTGGTTTCAGATTCATTCAAGCTGCCCACTATGCAGATCAAATGTGTTTAGTGTCAAAATGCAGCAAGGACATTCCATTACTATGAACACATTACTGGAAACTCTGAGAAGGGAAGATTTCAATCGTGAACGATCAGTTCACAACGAGGATATCCGGTCACAGATATTACAGAATCATTCTTTCTAGAGTTGTAGAAGGAAGTCCTGACTAGTGGTTTTTCCATCTCCAATTGTGTCTAACAATTACTTGGTATGTCTCTCAATCACTACAATCTATGTACTAAGTGCTTCAGAGTTAGCTCTCTTCTGGTAGAGAGCTTCTTGAACAAGGAGGATTTGGATGGATATCATACTATTGGCTTAGCAAAGACAATCCCGTGTGCACGAGAAGATGTTGATAAGAGACTAGGAATTCTTATAAGAACATAGCTAGAAACTAAGCAGCTTCATCCTTCACTTCTCTTTCTGGTTGTCCATGAAAGTTAATAGTTGGTGATGGTACGTTTGGTTCAGCCAACGGAAGCAGATTTTAACAACTTCAGAGCATAGAAGTGAAAATATATGAAGAACACATTTCAGTTTTTATACTTTTATCCTACTTAGCAGAGATAATTCTGCAACAGGAACACCAATGAGGAAAAAGAAAGAATCAGAATAATAAATCAATAGAAACTAGACGCGATAATTGACCGAGTAAAACTAGGCCAATCAAACTAGAAACACAAATTACACCAAGCTAATTTAAACTGTGGTCACCTGAAGTTTATAGCTCCATTGAGGTATACGTTTTGGTTTAAGCTTATCGATTGAAACTCACATTTTTCCTTACTTGTACTGTTTGTTTCAGTTGGTTGAACATAGTAGTGCTTGGAACTTGCAAAATCTCTCAAAAGATGAAATGAGATACAGAAATTAAGCTAAAAAGAGATCATTGGGCTTTTGTATCAAGAAGGTATTTATGTATAATGGGTGCTTTAGTGTGTTTTCTTTTCTGTAATTGGAATATATCTCAAAGAATAAGTTCTACAATAAAAAAATGTGAATGAAGTATGAAACAGATGAAAGTCTCTCCCTCCTTGAAAGTAATCTGTACTTACTCAACTTTCATTTCTTTCCTGGGATGGATCTTGTTTCTCCAAATTCCGTTTGATGGACGCCTTAATAGGTCCTTGTACATCAGATCCATATATGTGACCCATCTTTGTTCTTTTGGTTTCCAAATACTTCCTGTTTTCATCTGTGAAGGGTGTCAAAACTGGTACCCGTCCAACGACTGCTAAACCATAGCCCTTTAAACCCGTAAATTTTGCTGGATTGTTAGTCATTAGGCGCATGGTACGAACTCCTATATCTCTTAACATCTGTTGCAATCAATGAAATCATATTCTTCCATTAATTAATAGTTAGTTACTCTAGTAGTAGAAAATAAGCACATGATCACACTAACCTGCGCGCCAATGCCATATTCACGAGCATCTGCAGCAAAGCCGAGCTCTAGATTGGCTTCAACAGTATCATGTCCCTCATCTTGCAAATTATAGGCCTGAAGCTTGTGGCCTAAGCCAATGCCTCGTCCTTCGTGGCCTCTGAGATAGATAACCAAACCCCTACCAGCTTCCTCAATCAGCTGCATTGCCAAATCCAGCTGATTACCACAATCACATCGTCGTGATCCAAAAATATCCCCTGTCAAACACTCTGAATGTACCCTTACCAACACATCTTGACCATTTCCAATATCACCCTGTTGAAGGCTTTGAAGTTTAAAGGAATTCCAGATGATAAAATTCACTAAACATTAATAGTTTATACTAGCAAAGGAGAAATCTCTGACCTTTACGACAGCTATATGCTCTGTACCATCAAGCTTTGAACGGTAACAGTAAGCCTCGAATAATCCCCATTTAGTTGGTAAACGTGATACTGCAGTTCTTTCAACAAGCTTCTCCCTCTTTCTCCTATATCTGCAAGCAGTAAAACATGACATACAAATAAGAAACCTGGCCGTTGTTGCTTTCTCAAGCTTTAGTACAAATTGAAGGCTGCAATACGAAAATATGTTAATGATTCACCTTACTAAATCAGTTATTGATACAATCGGAATCTTGTGGTCCAAGGCCAAATTTTTCAAAATGAGCATAGAGGCTATAGAACCATCATTTTTATCAACTATAGTTGAAAGAACAGAAACTGGTTGCAAGCCAGCTGACGTTACTAAATCAACCGAAGCCTCAGTATGACCAAATCTTCTTAAGACTCCACCATTCCGATACTTGAGAGGAAAAACATGGCCTGGCCTTATGAAATCTTCAGGAGTAGAAGTAGGAGATGACAATGCTAGGACAGTTTTTGCCCTATCCGAAGCCGATACACCAGTAGATGTTCCCTTCTTAGCATCCTTTGCATAATTACACATGGTTCTTCAGTAAGCAAACATGATCACTAATACACAACAGCTTGTAAAATTGTTATATATATGGTATACTTCAGCCTATCCAGTATTACATGGTGAATAATTAATACATAGCAAATTATGGTATTAGCTATACAAGAGTTATTAATACGCGGAAAAAGCATGATTGAAGACATAACTACCTAAATACACCAAACCAAAGCCGTGCATAAGAAGTAATCCCAACATAACTAATCTTACTATTACTAATACACCTTATTCAGTACTATTCTTATACACTCTACCAGACAAACGACTTCTAAGTACATTACAACACTTGTTGTCTATGGAAGGAAGAGAAGAGTAATATCATATTACCACTGTGATTGTGAAGGATGGAGCACAAGAGTCATTTTCTTTTTCAGGTGACATCAAAGGAAGATTAAGCCTCTCAAGATCCTCTTCTTTCATGCCCACAGAAATAATGCCTGAACCATGTCTCACCATAAATGCAATTGCCTCAGCACTAACAAATGATGCTGCCATGACAAGGTTTCCTTCCACTTCCCCACTTTCATCATCTACAACAATGACAAACTGACACATTTTCACAATCATAAGTTCTACCAAAATGAAAATCTACTACTATATAGCTTGTAATACGAGTCATGTTGAATTGTGTGACCGTCTCATTACATGTCTTCAACATATAGTCTCACACAAATTTATTTTCTCAGGTACCATGAGCGAAATAAATTTATTTAAAGAATTAAGTTTTCAGGTATCATAAGTGATACATTTATTTTAAAAATTATTTTTTGAGAGTACCATGAGTGAAATACTATTAAAAGAAGAGAAAAAGAAATATTTTAGAAACAAATGCAAACCATGATAAATCGGTATGCCTTCATCTTATACCAAACCTAATTGTCCTGTCCGATTATTCAAAAATCATGTTTTACTTCATTTTATTTGAAAATCAATGTTCAATTGTTAAAATTCTAAATTCAAACTTGAAAGTTGTATTTCAAACTCGAAAAACTCACTTTTGAAGTTGGCTTTCAAATACGAAAAGTACATTCAACCATGAACATTATTCCAAAGTCTTCACAGAAAATATCACCAAACACAACTACATCTTCAACTCCAAAATCATTATATTAAAATTCTATTGCCAAACTTCTACAAAGTCACAATAAGTAACGATTCAAAATATTTAAAAGATCACCGTTAAAAAAACAAACATGTTTGACATTCAAAATCTAAACAGTGCCACATAAATCGAGACAGAGTGAGAGTATTACAAGAAAGCACCAACCTTTCCTTGAGACAATGCATTAAGTGCCTCTCCAATTGAAGAATAGCCTTTAGTGGGACAATCAGGATCACCCTCTGTTTCACTCACAAAGAAATCAATAGTTTGAGGGGTTATTTCAGCACTCAATGTTTCAAATAAAGATCCATTCTCAAATGGAGTCTCAGCAGCCCTACATGTCCAAGTATTCAAATTGGGAGAAGATAGTCTTTTTCTATAGTGTCCAATTCCAACAATATTATTATGTGAATTACCAAAAGATTGATGATGAACATTTGAACTAATGAAGATTCTTGGAACTAATAGCTGATTAAACAACACACAATCCATAGAAAAATGCTGATTCAATTGTTGTTTTAATTAGTAGCACATAGAAAAAATGTAGCAAGTAATTTTCATTTGGAATTTTGCAAGTGAAGAAAGAGTACCTCTAGTTTTATTATCGTCTTATCCAATAATGCTATGCAAAAAAAAAAAAAAAAAAGATTTTGAACGTAGGTGGACTTTAGGACCACATGATGTCAATAATTAATTCCCTCTTTCATTTCTTTTTTCCTACTTTAGTATAATAATTCTTCTATTTTTTTAAAAAAAAACTTAGAACGGTTATAAAAGGAATAACTTATCTAGCTAACTAACAAAAAAGTTTGTCTTGTCATATTTGAGCCTTGTAAAAGGTATTTGACTCTTATCCCATTGGTATGGACCCTTGACCCCATACATAGGAAGTTGTTGATAAGTGTTATAATAGACCTCATTCTGACTGAGGATGACTAATTTAACAAGATAGTCTACGATCGTAGTGATCTCCTTGAAACAATGTTATATTTTGACATTAGCAAGTTTCTTCAGATGCTAAACCTCGTCAATATTAATCATTTTTAGTTTTTAATTATAGCACTTATTTTCATTGATCATTTGAACAAGATATAACAAATCCACTTCAATGGTAAAGTCTCTATATTTCAAAAGTATGCATCTACTCAAACCACATTTAGCTGCCAAGGCCTCGACTTATTTATCATTCATCTTAAGCTGCAAAGGTCAACTCATTATAATAGATACTTTTTCAATCAATTGAGTCGAACTAGTAGATTGATTTTCAAATCTCAAAAATATGTAGGTGGTGTTCCAAGAATCTTTTACTCATCACATTCCCAAGCTTTCCGTCTCTTAATAATTTGACACAATAATTGATTTTGAAATCCTTGAACATGAACTACATGTAGCCTAAATGCTCATGAGATAAAAAGGTGTTTATACACAATATGGACATAGAGCGCGTAATTCCATATCTCCTTAATATGGTTGGTTTGTCTTATTTTCCTTTGAAATCCACAATGATATACATGAAAAGGTTAACAATTGTAAGTAACACGTTGAACATACTTCCTCAATAACACGATGAAAACAATTATCATTATATTAACCATGGAAATAAAAAATCAAAGTGTTTGTTTTTCTTTGGTCCAATTTTTCTTTTTATATAGGACCATTATTAGTATTGGTTTACAAACCTTATTGTGATAAAATGATCATATCAAATGGTAAGGTAATGATGTCTATCGCTTGCAGACAACTCCACGTCCATAAATTCCACTATTGCAATTCAAACTCGGAAACTCTAAGTTCATCGGAGCCTTAAAAATGTCGGATTGTTCTTCATTTGCTTGAAATCTAGCTACGGAACAATCAGCATTGAAGAGTCCTGAAGCTGCAAATTTTCTGTCACCTCCCATTATTGGCATCAAAACGCCCATTTTAACTTTGCTCACGTAGTCTTTCTTATAAGTTTGGCCTAAAACACCATTCACTTCATCACTCAAAGATACAAACTTGAACCCAAGTTCAAGATGAGCAAAGCAGTCATCACTCGTTATCCCATAGTTATGTACTCGCGATTCATGCTCTGTAATAGGCACAATCTTGGCTGTGATTGTCAATACATTTTCTACATCAATGACAACCTCGTTAGTATTGCTGATTCTTGTAATTGAGGTCTTACGTACAGTTTCAGATTTCCAACTCACGCCTTCACTTTCAGGAAGAAATATTGGTTCATCGTTGAAATGAAGGGCTAGACGGTCAATGGAATCATCCCATGTTGATGTTTTTAGTGCAGCAACTGAGATTTTGTGAGTTCCATAAAGGATACCAATGGATTGTACCCAAGTAAAGTCTCTCTTCATGTTCTCGTTTCTCCTTCCAATGAAGTGTGCATTTATGTGGAATTCAGGATCTGAAACTAGGCAAAAATCTTTGTCCTTCTTGCCATGGAAGTAAAAGGTAATTCCATCTCCACCGATGAATCGTGGATCTTGGCAAACTGCTCCAGGCTTGTCACATTCTACATCCCAAATAAAAAGAATAAGGGGAAATAATAGAGAAATTATTGCAAGAAAATAAGGAAAATTAGTAGTAATACTTACTACAAACGGGTTTGCAAGAGACACAATCGACTTGACAACTCTCGGGGCAAGAGGTAGGGCATGCATGCTGGTTAGCATAACAACTAGGGTAGTACTTGTTCTTGCACTTGACCATCTTAGGTGTGGGTGGTTTAGGAGTAGGTGGTGGATAAGCTGGAGGAGGAGATGAGGGTGGCACTGAAGGTGGTGGAGTTGATTCCTTAGGAGGAGATGACGGTGGAGTTTCTTCCTTAGGAGGAGATGAAGGTGGAGTTTCTTCCTTAGGAGGAGATGACGGTGGAGTTTCTTCCTTAGGAGGAGATGGTGGTGGAGTTTCTTCCTTAGGAGGAGATGGTGGTGGAGTTTCTTCCTTGGGTGGAGATAAAGGTGGAGTTTCTTCCTTGGGTGGTGATGGAGGTGGAGTTTCTTCTTTAGGAGGAGATGGGGGTGGAGTTTCTTCCTTAGGTGGAGATGGGGGTGGAGTTTCTTCCTTGGGTGGTGATGGAGGTGGAGTTTCTTCCTTGGGTGGTGATGGAGGTGGAGTTTCTTCTTTGGGTGGAGATGGAGGTGGAGTTTCTTCCTTGGGTGGAGATGGAGGTGGAGTTTCTTCCTTGGGAGGAGGAGTTGGCGATGGTGGAGTTTGTTCCTCAGGAGGAGATGGTGGGACTGAGCCATCAACACAAATAGGCTTGCAAGAACGACATTCTGTTATGCAGCCATTTGGACAGAATTTGGGACAGACATGAGGAAGATTTTTACATTGCTTAATCTCATCATCTGAGCAATGAGAATGGCTTGGATGATCAGCTATTCCCGGGGGAGTCGCCTCCGCCAATGCTATAAACATTAGCATGACAATCCCCAAACCCACAACAATGTGGGTTGTCAATCTAGCCATTTCACTATCTTTATATCAATTGCTTGAATGTGTCTAGCTCTTCTTTTCTAATTGTTCAACTACTTGTACGTGTTGAATGAAATTTCCATTACTACATCCCCCATTTTATACTTGTTGTTAAGGAGAACTCTAAGCCTATTATTTGGGAGCTCATAATTGCATTGATAATTATTACTTACTTAACTAGGTTTCTTTGGAAATTGCCTTTCACATGCTTCTTTTCCCAAGTAGAAGTTAGTAAAGTGAACTCAATATTGTCTATGTTATGTTGCTGCTTCATAAAATGAATAAAAATATGGTATCACTTGGCCATAAAGCTAGTACACTACACTTACAAAATTCTAATTATTTGTGTGTGTACCTTTCCTTGAACATTGAGGTAGCTACAAACTAATTAATTAAATAAAAGGAAGACTCAAAATGAAGAAATAAAGGTCCTCCTCTGCATGCCAGGAGAAATCATTTTCTAAAAAAATTGTATGAAAAAATGTCAAACGTACCGTACAAATCTTGTGAGGAAAGGAATTGGTAATGTGGGTTGTAGCTTGGATACATTTTTACTCAAAGCAACACTATTATAAAGGGATTAATTCACATGCGTAAAGGTAATTTACAACTCTTTTCTTCTATGTTTTTTTAAGTATAGGATGCATGCATCAATCATCATACATTATAATAGTAATTCAAACTTACTTACACCTGTAAGGTATAATTGCTATAACGTTCCATTTCTCTAATAGTAGCATAAGAACGTTAAGTTTCTCCAATAGATATTAAGCTTAGAGTTCACTAAGTTCAGATAAACAAATTTTATTTGAACATTCACTAGCAGAAAGTCTGTTGATAGACAAATGTATCAAACGCTTCATCTGTGGGACGGAATAGACAAAGGATCGATATTCAATCAATTGTGATATTTCATGTGATTAGCTGACTCGCCTTTTATATTGGACATGTAATCCATCATTTTAGTACAAATAATGGAATAAAATAATTCCATGACTGATTAATATCCATAACCAAATGAGAAATAAGATAATCCACATTTTGTTTTGAAATTATTATCCGTATCTCATCAAGTAAACGAACCCTTAATTTAAGTTTTCATGTCTTCTTTGTCTTGTGATATTTACCCAGCTTTGATCGGCGTTGCTTGAACAAGTGCAGATAAAGTTTGAGCCATAGAAGAGGGTATAACAGAAGCAGAACCTGAAGTTAGAAATGAAAAAATGAAGTATTTTTTATGACATAATACATATACGTGCTCTTTAATTTGGCATTAGCAAATATCTATGTCTTCCAACTTTGGATGTGCATAAATAGACACTTACACTGTATAAAGTTGAACAAGCAAATACATGCGTCCTACTTGTATTACGCCATTAGGATCAGTGGCGGAGCCAGACTTCTAAGCATGGGTGTGCAAATTTTTTAAATAAGTAGTATTTAATGACTCCGAAAATAAAAATAAAAATATAACAGGTAATTAAAAAGGAGTTCAAAAAGACAGCTATAAATGGGATTTGAACTCCCGACCTTAGCAACAATTTCAAAGGCCCTTTCCACTAAGCCAAAGGCTCTTCCAGTGACAAGAGTGTGCAAAATATATTATATATTAAATGTTTTATAAATTTTGACTTACGTAAATACGTAATTTTCGGACAAAGGGTGTTCACTTGCACACCCTTTATAGGCTGTAGCTCCGCCCCTGCGTAGGATGCATATGTCTACTTGTTCAACTTTATACAAGTTAAGTGTCAATTTGTGCTCACCTAAAGTTAAAGGACATAAATATATATAGTTGAAGCCAAAGTTAAAAAGCTCATTTAAGTCTATAACAAAACAACATTCTACTTATATGCAAGTAGGATCTCTCTCAAAGACGGATTTAGTACCAAAATTACTATACACACGAACCCATGGTATTGCTGTCAAACTAGGAATTTTGTGAACATATTTTCACATAATTAATCTAATATTATCTGTTAACGCTCATGCTATGAAAAAGGAAAATGATGCACTTAGTTGAATGTTGTGTTAATACCCAAAGGAGTTCCCAATTAATACTCTCTTTTTTATCCCTTCTTTAGTTCTAGAAATCCTAGATCTGTCTCTTCTCTCTAGGCATTTTCCAAAGCAAGTCCACGTCATTCATATGAATGATGCACACCAACATCAGCTAGAAACGCTGATCTACTTGCGACATTGCTACATTTAGAGGACAATTCAAGTTGCATTTCTATATTTTAAAGTTTTATACAGAGTAAGTGCTTTATCTTATCCAAGAAACTAAGCTATATACAGAATGAGCCCCGAAATTCGTCTAAAGAAATGGAGAGAGTTGATGCAAAAGTAAAGTTGAAGGAGGCGTCGTCATGGCAAAAGCCAAAGTTATCTTTCGTCGTTAAAAATGTTCTTTCTATAGTAACATTTAAATTCAAAACCTTCACGTTAAGAAAAAGTTTCTAGAAAAGCAATTTTGCAAAGAAAAAAGGCCCTATTCCAATTGGTTCGCGTATTCAAGTTACAGCAGAAATTACTCTTTGTTTCAGGATATCGAAACGTACCTTGACAAAGTTATAATAACTGAAAGGAAGAGTATCTGCATACAGGTTTCTCGTTTTAATGAACGGAAGTGCCTGGTACATGAGCCATACTGCACAGAAATGAAGTCGAAGATTTTCAGATTTTACACATACGAGACAAAGAGACCACAAAAAGAAATGGATGAAATAAAATACTATGAATGTGTTAACAAAATTGTTAACTTACTTTCACCAGGTCCGACTCCAACGGGATACAGTAAAATGAAAGCAGTGTACCTAATAGGCAAAAAGATATTCAAGACCAAAAAATTTCCGAGTAATATAATATACTCTCTCCTGAGTAACTAGAGGCATTATTTTCTGTAAGAGAATTCGAACCTGAGGTATGTGATCAAGTACGGTGGACTCCCAATGCAACTCAAAGCATAGTGTGAGTATCTGATCACCTGCATTGAGTAACAAAACAGGATCATATAATTGTTTAAAGTTTATCATCATGCAAGATCAACAGAAGACAATCAAAAGGATGAAGTAAAGACCAAAACATGGAAAAGTTGTTGCAACTCAAACAGAACATAACTAGTAAATATTTGGACCTGGGATTAGGTTCGTAAAGCTTAGAATCACATTCTGAGTTCGTGTTTCTGTCAACGTTTCACGTTTCAGTATAAGCTACTTTAGGATAGCTTTTGCCTAAAGGTGAGCTTTTGGCATTTCAATTTCAGTATACTTTCCCTAAAAGTACCGCTTATACGTTACTGTGCACTAAAACCTTGCAAATTAATAAGGATAGAGTGGATACGGTTAGCTTTGAATCAATAATGTTTTGTAACCAATTGGATATTACGAAACGCATTAAACCACTAAGTCACCAAATCGGTACTCTATAACTTGTAGGATAGCTTTAGGAGTGAAGACTACAGCTAAAAACAACGAGCCGTTATTATCAGATGTGAAAAATGTTATAGCATTATTAAGTGTCTGGTCTAATGGGAGATAG
>JAJOOO010008380.1:0-23223 GCA_029582685.1 Solanum piurae | reverse complement strand
TGACTGCTCAAAGTTGGCCAAAAACTCACTGATTTCCCACACTTAACCAAATTTCCAGGTTCTGAACTTTTTCCAAAAGTGACTACTTCCAATTTCAAGCTTCTTCATATTCATTTTAAATTGTCGGATGTAACACAGTTAAAACGAAATTACATAAAAACCCCTCATAGAACCTCATTATAAAGTCAACACAAAGTCATAGGCTCTTGCTTAACCTATCATTTTCCGAGTCGTTACAAAAGAAGACTGCGATTGGTAAGGCACAAGAGACCACTCTTGATGCGGAAGGTGTACTTAGTTTCAAAGGAAGAATTTGTGTTCCCCGAGTTGATGATTTGATTCAAAAGTTGTTGATAGAGTCTCATGGTTCGCGATATTCTATTCATCCGGGTGTGACCAAGATGTATCGAGATTTGAAGCGAATTTATTGGTGGCCGGGCATGAAGAAGGATATAGCAGAGTTTGTGGCTAAGTGTCAGAATTGTCAACAAGTGAAGTATGAACATCAAAGGCCTGCAGATTTGCTTCAAAAAATGCCAATTCTGGAATGGAAGTGGGAAAGGATTGCCATGGATTTTGTGGTAGGTCTTCCCAAGACTTTGGAAAAGTTTGATTCTATTTGGGTAGTAGTTGATAGATTGACTAAGTCAGCCCATTTTATTTCGGTAAGAATAGATTATAATGCTGAATAATTGGGTAAGGTTTATGTGAAGGAGGTAGTGAGGTTGTATGGGGTGCCTCTTTCTATCATCTCAGACCGTGGTACCCAATTCACATCCAAGTTTTGGAGGAAGTTACATGATCAATATTGGCACACAACTCACTTTTAGTACAGCCTTCCATCCACAGACAGACGGGCAGTCAGAGAGGACTATTCAAGTGTTAGAAAACATGTTGAGGGCATGTATGATTGATTTTGGAGGGCATTGGGATAAATTCATACCTTTGTGTGAGTTCTCCTATAATAATAGTTATCACTCCAACATAGATATGGCACCATTTAAGTCACTCTATGGGAGGGGATGTAGATCACCCATAGGTTGGTTCTAACCTAGAGATGTCAAACCTTTGGGGGTTGATTTAGTGAAGGATGCTCAAGATAAGGTGAGAAGTATTCAAGCTATGCTTTTAGAAGCTCAGAGTAGACAGAAGAAGTACGTGGATCATAAGATAAGAGACATGGCATTTCAAACCGGTGAGAATGTTCTTCTTAAGGTATCACCCATGAAAGGGGTGATGAGATTTGGCAAGAAAGGTAAGCTAAGTGTGTGATACATTGCCCCCTTTGAGGTTCTTGAGTGTGTGGAACCGGTAGCATATAGATTGGCCTTACCTCCTAATCTATCGGGTGTTTATCCGGTATTTCATGTGTCCATGTTGAAGAGATATCATGGTGACGTGGATTACATCATTAAATGGGACTCAATTGTGTTAGACAAGGACCTCCAATATGAGGAGGAACCGATTGCAATTCTGGATTGTACTATGCGCTAGTTGAGGACCAAAGAGATTAAGTCTGTGAAGGTTCAATGGAAGCATATTCCAGTTGAGGAAGCTATTTGGGAGACCGAGAAGGACATGCGAGACAAGTATCTCCAACTGTTCGTCGATTCAGGTACTACTGCATTCCTTCCCTAGCCTATTTTTTCCTATGTTTGTCCATCGGGGACGAGTGATGGGTAAATTGGTATCTATTGTAACGACCGAGTTTCGTCGTTATAGAAAAGCCAACGGGAAAAAATTTTGGGTCGGAAAACTTTTTTTTAGTGACTTGAAATTTCCCAACCTAGTCCAGATTTGGATGAAATCGGAGTCATTAAGGTGTAGGGAAATCTGGTTAGCAATCGGGTGATTTAATTGTGATTTTGATTACATGAGTAGTTAGATAAGTCGTCAAGGAATCCGTACGACTGTACGAAATTGAATTCGAGCAAGTAAAACTCCCGAAATCGATCTTAGCATGAAGGGGATTTTTTTAGTGTCATTGGTTAGAAGTGTATTGTGAAATGGGGGTCTTGGAATGATTAAATTATCTCAATGTTTTGTGCAGGCCGCTTTGGCACCGGATTTTGTCGCTCTAGCAGGGCTGCTATAGCGGGGTGAGGGTTGTTGTGGCGAGCCAGATGCAACTTAAAATCATAAATAAACCCCTAAACGACTTTATTTTGTACTTCTGGATTTTTAGAACTAAAGAACGAACCCTATGCAACTCTTGACAGTTTTTCATCATTCTTGAGGCTAAAGGTAAGTTTTTAACTCCCCAAATCCATTTTTTGATCCGTAGAACGTAATGTAATGGGTAAATATCAATGAGGGAGGGTTTTGATCTAGAATTCATGGTGGAAACATCCCTAATTGGGATCATGGGTATGATCTAGGGTTGTTAGAATTGTTAGTAATCTGGGTAATTAGTGATTGTTTATTGATTCCCACATTATATTGATTGATTGTAGACCAAGAACAAGCGGAACGAATCCGAAAAGGGAAGTATCAAGTTTCTTAGGGTTTCAAGCTTGTTTCGAGGTAGGTGAGGGTTGTGATTCTATGATTGTGTGATGTATGTTTGTTCTTGTTTCATTATGATACATGTATGTATATGAATGTTGCATTATTGATCACATTTGTTGTAAATGAGATTGATGAATGCTGGTTACCATGAAATCATGACTTAATTGTATGATCTTGAGGATATACTTGTAATTATGATTGTGGTGTGCTGAATGGATCGATTGCCACGTTCCGGCATAATTAACTTGGACCGGTTGCCACATTCTGGCATAATTATGGGATCGGTTTCCACGTTCCGGCATAATCATTGGATCGGGTACCACGTTCCGGCATAATCATTGAAATCGGGTACCACGTTTCGGTATGCTAATTATTTGGGTTTGGATTCCATAAGAGGACCAATGACTTGTCATAATTGTGTATTTTGAGAAATGTGAAGTTTTTCGTTGTTCGTAAATGTTGATGATATTGTATATGTTCGATATATGCATGTGATTATATTGTTGTATTGACTTGCTTATGTTACACTTAGTGGGATAGCCGCGTGATCCTACCAGTACACTATGGTTGTTTACTGATACTGCACTTGCTCTTATTTTTGTTTAGTACAGGGCATCTTCAAGCGGCTATTGATAGACCTCGTTTAGAAGATCAGTGATCGTTCGAATTCAAGGGTGAGCCAATTCTTCCGGGCAGCCATGAGTTCTCTTTCGTCTATGTCTACCATTTCGGGCTTAGACTTTTCTAGTTAGTTATTAGTTCATTAGTTGGGGTTGTATCCCTTCTTGTTTAGGCTTGTTGAAATTTAGATGTTTTGGTACATTGACTTTCAGGTTCTAGGTTATTTCTTTCGCATTGTTTAGTTCGTTGTTAGACTTTTGTTGGAGTTTATGGGAACTCCTTATTTCTTTCCTTAGTATTTAACTTGTTTTGTATGCGTAAATGCTTAGTTTTTGGTTTAGTTGCTTGGTTTGGCTTATAGTAATGGTTCTCCCACCGGAGAGTTAGTGTGGGTGCCAATCACGACGGTCTGGGTCGTGACAGGTATGAAGGAAAATGTTTTTGAAGAAAATATTTTCCTGGAAAACAAGTGGATTTCTAACTTATTTTTTCATGTTTGGTTGGTGAGTAGAAAAAAAAATTTACTGTTTGGTTAGTGAATGAAAAAAAAAATTAGAAAAAATCTTTTATTTTGGCTTGAGACTAAAAAAATTATTTAGAAAAATAATTTCTGATCCGAAAATCACCCCCGAGAATTGATCAAGAACCCGACCCCAACACTCAAACTAGGACAAGACACCGATGACCGTTCCAAAATTCGACCCAGAGATTTGACCCAGGCCTAACCCAGACTTTCGATCCAGAAAAAAAAATCAAAAACAATTTTCTTAAAAAAAATTGACAGGGTCGCGGAAGGGGAGGTTTGACGTAAAAAATCAAAAAACAATTAATTTGGAATATTTCCCAAAAATAAAAATTTTCTTAAAAAAATATTGACGGGAATGGCTTGCGTGGGGGTAGGGGTAGGGGGTGGCGTAAAAATGAAAACTTTTTAAATTTGAAATATTTTTCAAAAATAAATTTTTTTTTTGAAAATTGACGTGGATGGCCTGGGTGGGAGGTGGCATGGGGTAGGGATGGGGGTTGCGTAAAAAATGAAATTTTTTTAATCTGATATATTTCTCAAAAATAATTTTAAAAAAAATTGACGGGGGTGGCGGGGGAAGGGGTGGACTTGTTGGGGGGGGTAGCGGGGGAAGGGGTGGACTCGTTGGGGGGTGGCGGAGGGAGTGACGTAAAAATTAAAAAAATTACATTTGAAATATTTTTCAGAAGCAATTTTTTTTTTGGGAGGGGGATAGGGAGTAGGGTTTGTAGGGGTTAGGTGAGGTAAAAAAAATCTTTATATATATATATATGCTATAAAATAAAATATTAAAATAAAAGAAGAAAAGAAGAGGAAGAAGCAGTAGCTCTAGAGAGAAGCCAAGGAGTAACTTTCCACTTTTTTATCTCTGTATTGTTGCTGGGTAACTACCCTTTTATAGGGAAAGAATTACTTGGAGGAGTTAGCCTCCAACGGTAAAGTGGGCCCTTAACTTATATAATCTATAATATGACCCATAAACATACATTATTTACAACACTCCCCCTTGAATGTTTATGTACAAAAATATGTTCATAGTTATTTATAATACGTATTATTTGTTGCCTCATTAAAAACCTTACCAGGAAAACTCAATGGGATAAAATCTTGGTTAAGGGAAAAAGAGTGCAACACGTATTTACTCCCCCTGATGAACACATTATTTAATATCTCGAAGATGACGTATTCCAATTTTGTATCTCAGCTTCTCAAAGATTGAAGTTGGAAATGCCTTGGTGAACATATCTGCTAAATTATCACTGGAACGAACTTGTTGAACATCTATTGCTCCCTTCTTTTGAACATCATGAGTAAAAAAGAATTTTGGTGATATATATTTTGTTCTATCTCCTTTGATGTATCCTTCTCTTAGTTGAGTTATACATACAACATTGTCTTCATATAATGTTGTTGGGGCATCTCCTTTTAAAGAAAGACCACATGTTTTCTGGATGGGTTGGGTTATTGATCTTAACCACACACATTCTCGACTTGCTTCATGGATGGCTATTATCTTTGCATGATTTGAAGAAGTAGCAACCATAGTTTGTTTTGTTGAACGCCATGATATAGTTGTACCTCCACATATAAAGAAATAACTTGTTTGAGATCGACCTTTATGTGGGTCAGACAAATATCATGCATCTGCATAGCCAATTAATTGTGAATCGGATTCGATTGAATAAAATAGTCACATATCAATGGTCCCTTGAAGGTACCTAAATATATGCCTAATACCATTCCAGTGTCTTCGTGTTGGGGAACACCTAAATCTAGCAAATAAATTTACAGAAAAAGATATATATGGTCGAGAATTACTAGCAAGATACATCAATGCACCAATTGCACTAAGATATGATATTTCAGAACCAACAAGCTCTTCGTCATTTTCATGAGGTCGAAATGGATCTTTATTAATATCAAGTGATCTCACAATCATTGGGGTACTTAATGGATGTACTTTTTCCATGTAAAATCTCTTTAAAATATTCTTAGTATATGTTGATTGATGAATAAATACTTCATTTGTAAAATGTTCAATTTGTAGACTAAGACAAAATTTTGTCTTTCCAAGGTCTTTCATTTCGAACTCCTTTTTCAAACATTCTACTGCCTTCGAAAGCTCTTTGCGAGTTCCAATGATATTCAAGTCATCAACATATACAGCTATAATGACAAATTCATATCCAGGCCTTTTAATAAATACACAAGGACAAATTGGGTCATCTTATGCCCTTCTTTTTATAGATATTCGCTAAGACGATTATACAACATGCGTCCTTATTGTTTCAATCCATATAAAGATTTTTGAAGTTTTATTGAACAACTTTCACAGGAATCTTTATATACTTCAGGCATTTTTAATCCTTCAGGAATTTTCATGAAAATGTCATTGTCTAGTGAGCCATATAAATAAGCTGTAACGACATCCATCAGATCATGTCAATTTTTCATGAACTGCCAGATTTATAAGATACATGAACGTGATTGCATCCACCACAGGAGAATATGTCTCCATATAATCAATACCATGTCTTTATGAAAATCCTTATGCCACAAGTCGTGCTTTATATCTTACGAATTCATTTTTCTCATTTCGTTTTCGCACAAAGACCCATTTGTACCCCACTGGATTTATGCCTTCAGGTATTCGGATTATTGGTCCGAAAACTTCACGTTTTTCAAAAGAAGCTAATTCAACTAGAATTGCATCTTTCCATTTTGGCCAATCATTTCTCTGTCTACATTCCTCGACAGATTTTGGTTCAAGATCCTCATTTTGTTGCATTATTTCTATAGCAACCTTATAAGAAAAAATATTGTCGACAATTATATCATTTCGGTTCCATATTTTTCTTGATGAGACATAGTTTATTGAGATTTCTTCATTATTTTCACGCGCCTGAACCTCTTCGAAGGTTTCATCAATTATTATGTCTCATTGCTCTTCTTGAGCAGGTTTTTTCATATTATGACCATCTTAATCGTTAGCTCCTTTTCTTTTTCGAGGATTTTTATCTTTGGAACCGATTGGTCTACCACGTTTTAAGTGTGGTCTAGACTCATTTGTATTTATTAATTGTCCTATTGGGACGTCAACTCGAATTGGAGCATTAGCAGCTGGAATATGAGATTTAGTAACTCTTGATAGGTCAATGAATGCATCTGGCAGTTGATTTGCAATATTTTGCAAAGAGATTATCTTTTGAACCTCTTGTTCACATTTATTTGTACGAGGATCTAAATGAGATAGTGATAATGCATTCCAATCTATTTTCTTTTTCAGCTGCTTATTTTCTCCCCCTAATGCTGGGTATACTGATTCATCGAAATGAAAATCAGCAAATTTTGTCGTAAATAAATCTCCAGTCATAGGTTCTAAATATTTTATAATAGAAGGAGATTCATACCCAACATATATCCCCAACCTTCTTTGGAGACCCATCTTTGTACATTGTGGTGGAGCAATTGGAACATATACCGCACATCCAAATATTCTTAGATGCGAAATGTTCGGCCCCTAACCAAAAGCCAATTATAATGGGGAGACTTTGTGATAGCTTGTCGGTCTGATCTGCACAAGACTTGCTGCATGTAAAATAGCATGACCCCATAATGAAATGGGAAGCTTTGTTCTCATAAGCATTGGTCTAGCAATTAATTGGAGACGTTTAATCAATGATTCCACTAGACCATTTTGAGTATGAACATGAGCAACTGGATGCTCAACTATTATCCCAGTTGATATACAATAATCATTAAAAGCCTAGGATGTAAATTCACCAGCATTATCAAGACGAATTTTCTTAATTGTATAATCTGGAAATTGTGCTCTTAACTTTATTATCTGAGCAAGTAATCTTGCAAATGCCACATTGTGAGGTGATAATAAGCACACATGTGACCATCTTGTAGATGCATCTATTAAAACCATATAATATTTAAATGGTCCACATGATGGGTGAATGGGACCACATCTATCACCCTGTATACGTTCCAGAATTGCTGGAGATTCAATTCCCACTTTGATTACTGATGATCTAGTAATCAATATGCCTTGAGAACATGCGCAGCACAAGAGAATTCCTTAAATTGAAGAATTTTATGGTTCTTCAGAGAGTGTCCATGTGAACTCTCAATTATTTTGCACATCATATTAGAACCGGGATGGCCCAACCGGTCATGCCAAATAATAAAATCATTTGTTTGAGTAAATATTTTATTTACTATGGCATGTGTTTCAACCATGCTAATACTTGTGTAGTATAAGCCGGATGAAAGAGCATGTAACTTTTTAAGTATAAACTTCTTACCTGACATTATTGTAGTAATATAAAGATATTCATTATTTCCATCAGTTGTAGTCTCAATATGATAGTTATTTTGACGAATGTCTTTGAAACTTAATAAGTTTCTTTGAGACTTACTACAATATAATGCTTCATTGATTGTCAAATTCGTTCCTCCGATAAGTACTAAGTTAGCTTTTTCGGAGCCTTCAATTAATTTTGTACTACCATATATTGTATTAACATTAACTTCTTTCATAATCACGTAAGAGAAATATTTCTTATCTCTTAAAATTGTATGCGTTGTGGCACTATCTATAAGACATATATCATCATGATTGATTTTGGATCCAACTGAAGACTGATGAATTTTCATATTCGTCATAAAAATAAAAGATATTATAAGAACATGAAAAACCTAATAACATAAGAAACTCTAAGAAATTATACTAAAAATGTAGAAATTAGCAAAGACTTAATGCCTTAAGAAAAAACATTTAAGAAGAACAACATAGTAGTAAACATAATAGAAAATAACAATTATTCTTTTTCATAATTTTATCCCCAGTTAGATGATCAGTTCTTCAATCAATATTCTCATAAAAGTCTCCAGCTTCCAAATGAGTAAAATTTGGGAGGCCTTCAAAATCATCATCTTTATAAGCAAGATTTGCCTCAATATCATCATATTTATTTGAGGGAGCTGCTTCAATATCATCCTTCCGAAAGGTCAAGTGTGCCTCCACATTATTATTTTTTCTTTTGAGAGAAGCTTGATAAAGTTTCACAAAATGATCAGGCGTACGACATTCATGAACCCAATGACCTTTCATACCACATCGATGACAAATATTGACTCTACCTCGAGAAGGATTATTTTGAGAAATTTTATTACTCTAATGTTTATTTCCACCATAATGAAGATAATTATTTCATCCTCTACCACGTCCTCATCCACGACCATGGCCACGTCCACGAGAATTATTTTCTTTTGATTCAGATTGATTATATGTTGCTACAATATTTGCTTCAGGGAATGGAGCAGACCCAGTGGGACGGGCTTCATGATTTTTCATCAACAAAGTATTATTCTGCTCAGCCACAAGTAGGCATGTAATTAATTCAGAATATTTCTTAAACCCTTTTTCACGGTATTGTTGTTGAAACAACACATTTGAAACGTGAAAAGTGGAAAAAGATTTTTCAAGTAAGTCATCATCAGTGATAGTATTTCCACATAATTTTAATACGGAACTTACTTTATGAATAGCAGAATTATACTCAGTTACAGTTTTAAAATCTTGAAATCGAAGGTGTATCCACTCATATCGAGCTTTTGGTAACATTATAAGTTTTAGGTGGTGATACCGATCCTTCAAATTAATCCATAATTCAAGAGGGTCTTTCACAGTTAAATATTCAATTTTTAATCCCTCATGAAGATGATGTCGGAGAAAAATCATGGCCTTCGCTTTATCCTAACTTGATGCTTTATTTTCTTGTTTAATAGTATCACCAAGACCTTTAGCATCAAGGTGAATTTCAGCATCAAGGACCCATGACAAATAATTTTTTCCAGTGATGTCAAGTGCCACAAACTCAAGCTTTGATAGATTTGACGTGATGAAAACTGAAATATTTGAAGAAAATTAGAGCTTCGTGTTGATAACGTGTTATAAAATAAAATATTAAAATAAAAGAAGAAAAGAAGAGAAAGAAGCAGTAGCTCAAGAGAGAAGCCAAGGAATTTTCCACTTTTTTATCTCTGTATTGTTGCTGGGTAACTACCTTTTTATAGGGAAAGAATTACTTGGAGGAGTTAGCCTCCAACAGTAAAGTGGGCCCTTAACTTATATAATTTATAATATGACCCATAAACATACATTATTTACAACAATATATATATATCACGACCCAAAGTACACCTTACACATGACATGGCAAATGGGATCCCGAGAGACCCTAAACAAGCCACTTGACATTATCATGATGTAATAAATTATAATTTAAGATATATAATAAATATAACTCTCAAATCATTAGATGAAATAAACGATACCAATAAAGTACATAAAAGATACACAGAATACTACTAAGTTTGACATAAGCCTTTTTAACATCATAAGAGTGACTGAGATGTAACTCATACACCACGTACAAGTCCAAAATGAAAAGATAATAAAAACAATAAAATGTCTATGACCTTGCCCTTGAACCATGAGGACTCATCAAATCCAAGCGATCAAGTTGAGCAATCATGATACTAACCACGTCCTGGAGGAGCGCGTCGAACCATATATTATAAAACAATATAGACACAAGTATGCATTAGTACATTGAGCATACTAAGTATGGGAAATGAATAAAAACATGGGCATAGGCATGATAATATTAGAAACTTTAAACATGATATGCATGACCAAGTAAAATGTAGTAAAAGCTTTTAAAGAGAAAATCATGAATCATAAGCAAGATCAATTCGTACTTAAAACCATTTAAGAAGCTTTTGTAAAACCTATGAAGAAACACATATCATTTGTGGGATATTTACCTTTAACCAACAATAAGACCATGTGAGCTATAACATGAAATCTGGCATGACCCTCACACCGAAAAGGGGAAACTACTAGCCAAGGTAGAATTATGTCACATTTATAATTTGCTATCGCGGCTCCACTAGGTAGGTCATTTAAGACAATCCTACGAGGGCACGTGGTTTGGGACAAGGGAATTGCTATTAAAGACCAAACTTCTACTAGCAGTAGGCCCTCCATTCCAAAGTCCTCTCGTTGTTAAATAAATCCCAATGGAAAAGACATAATCATACTCATATCAAAATACTTGGAAAGGCACAATTTAGACTACCAATCCAATTATAAGTTCATATTAGAGAAGCTCCTTTCAAATCATGATTTCATAAAATTTTCATATTAGACACTTACCATTTTAAGCATCTAAATCATGATTTCATTTGAGAAAACCTTTCACAAATCATTCATACTTATCTCAAAAGCATCCATAAGAATCCATAGTTTATAAATCATCCTTTTCATAAACACATGCATAGCTTTCATAATCAATTTCATGATCAAAATTCATGCATTCATAAGCATTGTTCATCATTCAAATTCATAAAATAGGCATAGGTATGAGTCCATATGAAATCAATTGAAATTCATGTAATTGAATCAAACCATGCATAATAAAATTGAAAATAAACAATTGAATCATAATAAATAAGGCCCATAGAGATTTGCATAAAAACCAATGGAATTGGGTGAATTCAATTTAGGAGATTGAGATTTTTATCGGACCCAATTGTAACACCTCGGTTTTTGAAAGAAACTAAATTGGAAATAGCAAAATCTGAAATTTTGCAAGTTATGGTTAAGTTATGAGTTTTGGATCAACTTCAAACAACTATAACTTTCAGTACAAGATGAGTTAGGTGACCCATAAGATATCAAATGAAAGCTCTTGGAATCCTCTTTCCAACTGCACCAAGTTTTCTAATTTTTGAGCTCGTATGAGGGAGATATGATTGTTTGAAGTCGGGCTGTCTATTTAAGGAAAGTTACTCGGATTTAAGAGGAGTATTTTGATCTTTTCCTTACACTATAAGATTTAATTCATTTTTGGTAATTAATTAGGGGTCTAGACTGATTTGTTTTAGTTTACACAATCCTAAATTATGTTAGGGTTTTAGAAAAGAATTCAAGAAGAGAAAAGAGGAGAAAGGTCAAGGCGTTCATCAAGTTCTTGCGAAATCAAAGGTTTTCTTGCGGATTTTCGCCAAGGGTTTGATCCCGAAGAGGTATGTGAGTTCACATAGCATTGGATTCGTTCACCCATGCGCCAATCATGTTATTTTCAGCAAAATTTGTTTCTTAAAGTTGAAGGATTTGAGTTCTTGATAAGTTTTGTTGAAGTTTCTTTCATAATCTTTATTATTGAGGTTTAGATAAAATCTTGAGATAAGTGTTAGTGTTTCGAGGGTAGTTTTGAGTAGATTATCGTATACCAACATTGAGTATTCAAATCTAAGTGATTGGGGAAGAAACTATTCGATTCTAGGTGAATTAAGATTAGAAAATGAGGAAGAAAAAGTCAGACAGAAAATAAAGTACCAGGTCCGCGACGCGGACCTGTTCCTTGAAAGTGAAACTTTCCTCTCCGCGTCACGGAGAGAAAGCATACTCCATTGTTTCAAAACTTATTTCACGACCAAATATTAAAATGCATCTCCACGTCACAGACTTGCTCCTAGTGTTTTTTTTACCGTTTCTCTCGATTAACTATCTAAAAACACTCTTAATCATCACGATATCCTCCCTATCACAAATCATAACCTTGAATTCATAATTCAAATTCAAGGTAGAGTTAAGAGTCAAGTCTTGAGAGTTCTTCGAGTCATTTTAAGAAGTCTTTTACAAATCTTTTAAACTTGTTTAAGACTTAAGAATTGAGATTGAGGAAGAGTAGAGCTGAGTTCATTTTCTTTAAAATGATATATGGGAACTAGTTATTTCCCAAAAGTAAATATTTTCACATTTAAGATGAGAGGAAACACCGATTTCTAAAAAAGTTTTCATGAGCAGTTCTGAGTACCATCTCTTTTAAGAGATATATTTTTGAGTAATAATCTCAAACCACAGAAAAAGTTATGTTTTTAAACATATAAGCTAGTTACATTTTGAGAGTAGTATTGAGCACCGATATGGGGATAAGTTCAGATAACTCAAGTCTCCATAAATCATGTAGCCAACGTGGGTAGAAAAGGGTCATACTTTTTAGATGATTCCTTAATGCTTTTAGCATAGACTAGTGGATCCACTTAGTAGTAGGTTCTATACCCTGACAAAGTATAGGATGGCCCTGGCATCGTGAGGCAAGACATTGTATCATCACATAGCTCATAATGATGGGTTCTCGGTTAGAGAATCTCCCACAGAGTTACTTGTATTTTAATATACAAAACTAAGCTATTATTGTGTCTTTCAATACAGTGAGTTGTTATCTTCATGTTTTAAAGTTTTTTCTTTATACTGCATCTTTATTACTGCTTTATATTGAAAAGAGTTGAATTGAGTTGAGATGAGGTAAGTTTTTCAGTTCTATTTCAAGCTTATGTCTTGTTTTAGAATTCCCCTCACATGCTCGTACATTCCATGTACTGACGCCATTTGGTTTGCATCTTTTATGATGTAGATACAGGTAACCAGGATCAGCATCCAGCACTTGGTTGATCCAGTTGAGCTTCAGAGTTGTTGGTGAGCCTCCTTGTTTCCGGAGGATCCCCTTTTATTTGCTTTATCATTCTAGTTTTATTAGGATGTCGTTGGTCTTGTCCCGACGTCCATCTCAGTCATTAGATGCTTTATAGATAGATAGATATAGTTCATGAGTCTTGTTCATTTCCAGTTTTGATGTGTGAGACTTGAGTTGTCATTTTGGCTAAGTGAATGTTTTCTTTATACATTCTAAGTTATCATTGAGTTATTTACTTTTAAAGTGCTTTTATTATGAGTAAGTTTTCCGCTAAGAGTTAAGTCAGGTCAAGGATTCGCTTGGGGCTAGCAATGGTTCTCGAGTGCCGACCACGTCCAGGGTGTAGGCTCGGGGAGTGACACCAATGGATGAAAGGGATCCATTGGTGAATTCCCACATACCTTGGGTAATCAAAGCCCTAGTAATGAGAGGAGAACCTTGAAGCTTGATGAAACTCTAATCCTTAACTTGAGAGCTCTTGAGAGAAAATTGAAGAAGAAGACTTGAAGAATTTGGGAAATTTTGAGTGTGACAGAAAATAGGATGAGTCTTTTAGGGTAAAAATGGATATAGGGTAGTAGACACACACTCATTCAACTTTATACAAGTTTATGGGTAACTTGTGCACACCCAAAGTTAGAGTACGTAAATGTCAGCTGAGATCAAGTTAAATAACATATTTATGTATTATATCGATAGTAAAAGCCATATTCCACATAAACAAATTTTAGAAGAAATAGGGAAAAAGTTATATCATACATACATATATATACACACTAGTTTTTGGGCACGTGTGTTGCACGTGTACCTCATGTTATGGTATAAATATTTTAAAATAATACAAATTCATTATAGTAGATTTGAAAGGGAAAATGCAAGTTTAAACTGATGAATGGTAAGCTTAGTCGGCCGACTTAATTGTTGAGCATAAGATAATTACATATTATTTGAACAATTTTAATTTAGTGGTAAAACTAAAATGATAATTCAATTTTACTGTTTGATTGATTATTTTATATTTCAACAACATATAGTTTATATGTGAATATAAGTGACGTAGTCTAACTAGAAATAGTTTACGTCTAATAATTTGTTACCGTGTATCTTTAAGAAAATGTAGCCTCCTTTTTTTTGTACAATGATCAATTGTATGTATATAAGGAAAGCTGAAATCAATTCTCAGCATGCCTACAAACATTTTAGTAAAGGAGTGATTATAGCATAAGAAAAATAATCTAACCACCCTGATATTATTATACAAAAACTGTCAAATGTAAGATCAAAATATCAATATTGGTTCTTGGGATTTTTTGGGGTGAGTGATTTTTCACTTTCTAGGAGATTGATCCATCAAAGATTTGATTTTTGATATAAAAACTTACTTATAATATCATATCTGAAGAATTTCTGGTAACTGTGACAATTCGTATATTCCTCAATAAAAAGTAATAATAATTAAGAAAGAAATAAAAAAATTAGAGATAATTGAATCAACCAAAATTCTTACAGGTAAAAATCCAGAAACAAAATCACTCCTTTTCCGAATATAATGCATTGATTGGGGTTTTGCATTAAAAACCAACTCCAAACTCATGTTTGTGATAGCAATTTTCGCATGGGCTCATATTTAATACTACTTTCATTCACTTTTAATTGTCATATTTCCTTTTCTAGAGTCAAATTATAAAAACTTTGACTAACATTTTACAATGTATTTTTTCATCATATTGATATGCAAAAAAATGCAATTTATAGTATTTTTCGTATAATTTTTTAATATCTAAATTTTTTATTTAAAATATCAAATTAATTTAATCTAATTTAATTTTGAAATTTGTCAAATTGACTTTCGAAAAATGCAACATGACAAATAAAAGTGGACGGAGGGAGTAGTATCTAATATATTACAAAGTAACTTTTAGACATTCCAAAAGTTACTGTTACACTTCTAAAATGCATATATTATCAAAAGTTATTAATGAAAGGGCAAATCAAAGGTTGTTGATGATTGAGCTGTTTCCACGTATTTGTTGATTTTTTGAGTTATTTGTAATAAGTTGTCTTTTGATATGATTACTATTTAATTTAATTAAATAATAGAGGATATTAATAAAAATAAAGAAGTTAATTAGATTTTAATTTAATAGGTGGGCAAAATGATAATTCAACTTTGAAGATAGGAGTTTTCCACTTCATATATATATATAATTACTTTTTCTATCTCCTGATATTCGTGATAGGAAATTTTATTTCTTGTATAATACTTAAGTATTAAAAAATTTATCTTAAACCTCGGCATTTGGATTTAGGGTTTCATTTAAAAGAAGCATAGGAAATATATAAAATAGATAAGTTTTTTAGCTCCGTAAGTGAAAAACTAAATTAAAAATAAATAAATAAAACTGAAAAAGGAAAAAAAAAAAAGGGAAAAATATTTAAGAAGAAAAAAAAATAGAAAAATAGAAGAAGAAAAAGACAAAATAGAAAAGGGAGGATAAAAGGGGACAAAAAGACGAATAAGAGGAGAAAAAAAAAGAGGAAAGAATGAACAAGAAAAAGGAGGGAAAAAAAATGTTTTTTTGTTTGTTTTCATTTACTTATCAAAACAGAAACTATGATCTAATATTATGCTCTCTTCAATTTATTAGGTTTATAGGAAAAAATTATTATTTTTTAAAAATATTAAATAAATAAAGATTATTTTAGTAAAACTTTTTTTTTATGGAGACAAAATATCACACCTGCCCTATAAGTATTATTTATAAATTAACCCATCATCCATCAGCCAGCCTGGTCCATATCTCCTACATGTGTGAACTCTCTCTATTCATTTCAAATTTTCAATTATCAAAAAGCTTGGGAAAGTCAAAGAAGTACAAAACACTCACCAAGTAGCAATAATCGGTGACTAAGACTATTTCCCACCGTTATTTTTAAAATTATCAATTCCACTTATTATGAAATGTTACTCATCTTTTATGTGATAGTGGTGTATATAAAAGATAAAACTCACATTTATATACCATAGTTTTTGATATGTAAAATGACATACTCCACAAAATATCCTCTTGTGCTTGTTCTTCTCATCTTTCCCCTGCATATTTTAGCACAAACTAAGTTTACTATACCATTAGGCAGCTCTCTCATAGCAAATGATGAAACAACTCCATGGCTTTCTCAATCTGGAGATTTTGCATTTGGATTCAAGAAAATTCAAAGTCAAAATCAGTTCTTGCTTTGCATATACTATGCCAAGATTAAAGATGCCACCATAGTTTGGTATGCAAATGGTGGTAACCTCGTGCCACGAGGCTCAATCGCGGAGTTAAATCCTCAAAAGGGACTAATTCTCCGCGATCCTAAAGGGAAAATGATCATTTGGAGCACTGATAGGATTGGTTCTAATGTTGCTTATGCTGTCATGAATGATACAGGAAACTTTGTTCTTGTTGGAGTTGATTCTTCAGTTTTATGGGAAAGTTTTCGATATCTGACTGATACCATTATGCCTACTCAAATACTAGAGATTAACAACAAGCTTGTTGCTCGAAAATCGGAGTCTTTCTTTGTTCCTGGTAGATTTTATCTTCGTATGCTGAGCGATGGGAATTTGGTTCTTGTTACTCAATCCAAGCCAACGAATTTCGATTATGATGCTGAGTATTACAACAGTCATACTTCTGATTCAGGAGATGAAGCCAATTCTGGTTATCGATTGGTATGCGATGAGTTTGGTTCAGTTTACATATTGAAAAGGAATAATCAAAGACTTGTGTTGACACCTCCCAATGTTCCTTCAATTTCAGAAAATTATCACAGACTAAGTCTTGATTTTGATGGTGTTTTAACTCATTATTATCATCCTAAGAGTACGTCTACGGGGGATCAGAAGTGGAATACTCTTTGGTCTTTGCCTGATAACATATGTCTAGCAATTGTTGAAGATATTGGAAGTGGAGTTTGTGGATTCAACAATGTATGCCATTTAGGTGAAAATCAAAGACCATATTGTGAGTGTCCAAGAGGGTATTCGTTGATCGATCCGAATAATAAGTATGGGAGCTGCAAACCAAAATTTGTTCCTAGTTGTGATGAATTTGGACAGGGAAATCCTGAAGATTTATATGGTTTTGATGTGGTGACGGATGTTGATTGGCCGTTATCAGATTTCGAGAGGATTTATCCTTCTGCTGAAGAAGAATGCAAGAAGGCTTGTTTAGAAGATTGTTTTTGTGCTGTTGCTATTTATAGAAGCAATAGTTGTTGGAAGAAGAAACTTCCATTGTCAAATGGGAGAGTAGATACCTCTTTGAATGTAAAAGCTTTCCTTAAAATAAGGAAAGTTTGAACATAAGAGCTTCTTAAATTCGATATAATGTATGTCTGCTATAGGTTCATGGTTGAATTCGTCGATCCAACTTGCAATTTTACACAATTCAATAGTTTGGATTTTGTAATAATTAATGGACCATATTGTTTAACAAACATTGATTTGCAAGTAGTATTTCAAGTTGAAGCTTAAATAATGAAATATTTCATACATTTCAAGAAACATATTGCACTGAGATACAGATACAGGTTATTGATGTACTCATTAGGTCCAAGTAAATGAATAATGGAAAAAAAAACATGGTTGATCTAAATAGAATCGACAAACGAAAAAGGGTCAGGAGGAATTGATACTTCAACAGAACCTTCAAGCATTAACATGACTTTCTTCATGTTAGGCCTTGATGCTAGATTTTCTTGAATGCACCAAATAGCAACCAACAAGAACTTCTCGAATCTATTGATATCTTCTAATGCCTCTTCATCATCGCCTACAAGTAAATGCAACTTATTTCTTTTATAGCAATCATAAGCCCACTCCAGTAGTATCATTTCGTTCTCGTTTGCCACATCCTGCTCATAGTTTTTTCTGCAGCAAATCAACTCCAAGAGCAAGACCCCGAAGCTGTACACATCAACCTTCACAGTTACAGGCATGCTTCTGAACCAGTCTGGGGCTACGTACCCTTTGGTTCCACGTATCCTAGTGGTTGTTTGAGTCTGATGTTTTTTCAGTAGCTTGGCCATACCAAAATCTGCTATTTTTGCTGTCAAATTTTCATCCAAAAGCACATTTTGGGGCTTGATGTCACAATGTATAATTTGGGTACTGCACTCTTCATGCAAATAGCAAAGTCCTTTGGCAGTGTCGATGGCAACTTGTACCCTTTTGGACCAACTAAGCCTAGAATCTTTGAATAGCAAGTGTGCTATTGAGCCGGTTTTCATGTGTTCATATACCAAAAGGCGGTGTTGGCCTTCGTTGCAGAACCCAAGGAGTTGGACCAAGTTCTTGTGATTAGTCCTGCTGATTGAATTCACTTCAGCTTCAAATACTTCTTCTCCTTCTCCTTCTGTTACCATGTTTCGGAGTTTTTTGACAGCAACGACTTTCCCATTTTCATCATCAAGAACCGCTTTGTAAACTGTTGAGAAAGCTCCAGTTCCTAATTCTTCCTTGAATCCATTTGTAGCTTGTTCTAGCTCTTTGTAGCTAAAACTTCTTAAGTTCACTCCTGGAACAGCTGAGTACGGTGTAGTCCTCTTTCGTTTTTTCCCTTTAAACTTAAAAATGTACAATAGGGCCAAAAGAATTAAGAACAAATTCATGAAAACTGAACTGGCCAACAACACAGAACCAGAAATGATCAGAGTAGATTGATTTTTCTTTTTTCTTATTTCAACATTTGGTGATCCCCACACTGTGGAGTTGTCTTTCCTTATTTTTATCAAAGCCTTCCCTCCGATCGTTGGACCTACTCTCCCATTTGAAAGAGGATACCTTTTCTTCCAACAAATGTTGTCGTCACTGTAAATGGCAACAGCACAAAAACAATCACTCAAACAATTCTGTCTGCACCAATCCTCTGAAACATCCCGGTGAGACTCATAATCAGAGTCGGGCCAGTTAGTATCCAACATTTTGTGGAATGTGAAAGACTCAACTTCTCGCGATTCATGGTTACAGTTTTGCTCAGAGAAATTTTGTCTGCAGCTGCCTAATTTGTCATTCGGGTCATCCAAGATATATCCGAGTGGACAATCACATCGTGGCCTCTGATCAGTTCCTATTGAGCATAGGCTGTTGAAACCACAGGCACCCCCTCCTGTACCTTGCCTGATAGACAAACAGATGTTATCAGGAATGTTATACAAACTAGACCATGCCATCGGTTCCCTACCAGAAGATTTCGGATGGACATAGTGCCTAAAAACTCCATCATATTCAAGAATCGCTCGATGATACATTGATTGGCTTCTTGAATTTTCCACATTAGAAGATATCGAATTTATCAAAGTTCCATTCTTTGCTTGAAGAAAAATAAAGCCTGATTGATTGAAGATCACCTGATAACCACTGCCAACTGACACAGTTGACCAATATGCAGCATTTGTTGCCTCAGCTGGATAATTGACTGTGTAAAGCACCAGATTTCCATCAGTTTGAAGTATGAACTCAAACCTCCCACTCGATACATTCGTGTCAGAGAAACTTGAAACAAGTCTGTTTCCTTGATTAAGTACTTGACCAGGCAAAATCGTATCGGTGGGCTCATTAAAACTCTGCCATAGAGTGTCTGAACTACTGGTTGCTAGCACAAAGTTTCCGTTATCAAGCATGGCTCCATAGGCCAATTCATCATTCGCCATGCCATGAGCCCACATCTCTTGACCATTTGGATCAGTGAGGACTAGTCTTCCATCCGCGGAGAGCTGAACTTTGGATCCATTTAAGGCAAGATTATTCCTATTGGCTGACCAAACTATTGTTTTTTCTGTGATTTTGTTGAACCATATGGCTAGTAAGTACCTTGATTCATTTCCAATTTTTTGGAAGCCGAAAGCGAATTCATCAGTTGGGGATGGCCAAAAGCTAGTAACATCACTTGTAGTGAGTGATGAACCCAAACTAACATTTTGGTAAGATTGAGCAATGGCTGAAAGGGGAAACAATAAGAGACCAACAAGAAGCATAGCTAAAAAAGCCATGTAAGAAAGAGGCAAAGTTATAAATGGATATTATGTACACCTATAAGTTACAAATATAATGTTGCCTGCAAGGGCAAATAGTCAGGCATATCACATAAACGGTCTTTTAACTTGAATCGTACGTAACTTTATAAGTAGACACTTAAACGTGTATAGAGTTGAACAAGTTGACACATACATCGCACGTCCTACATGGCAATTCACGTCCTATGCAACATCTACGTGGCGTCCTACGTGACATAGAATGTGTGTGTCTACTTGTTCAACTTTATACAAGTTTATAGATAATTTGTGCACACACAATGTTAGAAGACGTAAATATTAGCTGAGATCAAGTTAAATAATATATTTATGTATTATATCGATAGTGAAAGTCATATTCCACATAAACAAATTTTAGAAAGAAATAGGGAAAAAGAAAATTCAACGTTAATTAAATTCTTGCTTGTTGGACCACATTTTTAGAAGTAAATGTTGAATAAGTCCATTGGCTACCCCACTTTTTTGAAGTAAAATGTACCTATCGAGTTCTACCGCGTTTTCTTGACTTGGAAAAGTTGACGAGTTTCTAAAAATTAATTGAGTGGGTACTTTTTAATAAATAATATTAGTTTTAGCGATATTTTTTATTTATTATTATTTATAATAATATATATAGTAATATTATAATAAATGTGATTGTGTATTAAAAGTGAATTATGCATGCAACTTAAATGTATTGTAAGTATTTTAAAATATATTATATTTATTTGGTAAGAAATTGACACAATGCATCATAAATATATTAAAGTGTGTAATAAATGTATTATCCATTAATAAAACTTGTATTATATATGTTCTATAAATTATTCTCTATAAAACATATTCAAATTATATTATAAATATATTATTATAAGTGTCCAGTAAAAAAAATGTTATTGCTATAGATGGTAAATATTTTTCTTAACATAACATATCAATGTAAGTTTTCCTAGTAGTTTATTCTTTGTTTTCTGTTTGTTTGTTTTTTGCTTTTATGATCTTGATAGTTTAAACTTACTAGTCCAATTAATTTGGATTCGCAGCAAATAGATTCACCAAGGGGCATAAAATGCTTCGAACCAAGTTCTAGCTTAAACAGTACCAGATCTCTGAGTGATGAACACATTCTAACCATCATGTCATACTTAGTGACGACGTAATCAGAAATTTCACTAAAGATATACTCAAACTTTGAATAAGAGTATGATCGATCATAAAAATACTTATATTTGGGATGGACCTAAATACCGAAGTAGGAAAAAAATTGGACTGATTCAGTTCGATTTTGATATTGATTTTTTAAAGTGGAATATATATTGTAAATAAAAAATAAATAAAAACTCAAAGTATTATCATAAACCCACTATTGAATTGTAATTTTTTAAAATTCAAATAAACCCAAATTTTCATAAGTAAATTCGATTTTTCTTAACTACCACGTAAATACCACTATTTCAAGAAAGATAGAAAGTTGACCACAAAGGTACTCAAATCAATTTTCTAAAGTTAAGTTGGACCTTTTTGTTTTGATTTCTTTTTATTGAAAAATCTATGTTTTTTTTCATTAATAAGATTTCTCGCAAGCAACGCATTCCAGAAGTAATAAGCTACTGTTTTTGTTGGATAATTAATTTGGATCGTGAATCGTTCATGTGGACTAATTCAGTCCATTTAGATAAGATTATCGTAGGAACTCTACTAATGTAAATTATATTGAATAATAATATATGTTTTTATTATTTCAAGTTGTTGATGTGAAGAACGAACATATTTCACTGGTGAATGTACGAGAGGATCATCATTTAATAACTACGCAAAACACTAATTAAATGTTTAATGTTTTCTTTGTGGTCTATTTTTTACTTTTTACAAATTTAAATTAATAATGACGGTTTAGACTAGGGCCCGTTTGGAAAACCACATTGGTAATCGAATTTGGTGTAATTGATTATAATTACATTGTCTGACATGTTTGGTTGGTTATATAATTACTTGGTCAACAATTGACAGAGGGTACTTACACCCTCCAATTCTCAGGGAGGGGATGCGAATTGATGTAATTACATGGTGTAATTACAAGTTGATTACTTTTTAATTTTCTATATTTATTTTATTTTATTTTTATTTATATTATGTTAAATTCTTTTTATTATTATTATTTTAAAATTTTCTAAAAATATATTTTTTATTTTTTATTTTTTATATTTCATTTCCTTCTCATTCTCAACTAAGCGTGGCAGCGGAACCGGGAGGTGCCGGTACCGGTACCATTCTGTCCCGGTCCGGTACTATTCCAGCAGGCTCCGATGAGGTCCGTTACGAAGGGGAATCGGGATGGGGTAACGGGATGGAAACCGAGTTTTACCGGTTAGTCTCGGTTCCGGTCTGGTCCGGTGCGAGTCAATGAATTTTTTTATTTGTTTTTTAAAATTAAATTGTAATATAGTTGTTGGGTAACGAGTATTGGGCCCCACCCAATGGCTATTTCACCCACTAATCCCCCAAAACACCCCCTACCCCCTCAAACTTTTTTAATACCCCAAACTTTTAAAATTTATATTTTTATCATATTTTTTAACTATAAATACCCCCAATCTTTCATTATTTTTACTCACAAATATTCTTCATCTTCTACTCTTTCAATTCTCAAATCTCTAATCTCTTATTCTCTTTTAAATTACAAATTATATTAGTTTGAAAGATTTGGTGGATTACTAGTTTGGTCTTTGGAGCTTCAAAATTCAACTTTCATCTATCAATTTTTCACTCTCGGTCATACATGTCTACTTTTTTAAGTAGACGTTTGGTACATTCGTTCCAACTCACATCTTTTTGCATTTAATTTCCGTATTATATATAATTTACTTATTTAGTTATTTATTTGTTTGCATTTAATTATTTATTTATTTAGTGAGTAATTAGTCTCTAGTCTCTACTTATTTAGTTATTTAT
>JAJOOO010008379.1:0-17481 GCA_029582685.1 Solanum piurae | reverse complement strand
ATTTCAACATATCATCATGAATTAGTTATTTAAATGTTCCAAATCAGATTATCATGTTATTGCTCAGTTTATTGCATGAATTTCAGAACCCTAGCTATATATTTCTTTAGTTCTTGAATTACACATGCTAGGTCAGATATTTCAGTATTCAATTATACATGCCTCAGTTTATGAATGCATCATTATCAGATTAATTATTGCATTCTCAGTTTTGCATGTTCACTTTGAGTTATCCAGTATTATAGAAATTTAGTCATAATGTGTTAATCACTTAATCTATTGGGAGTAGCATAATACCAAGTTGGACTAGGGTTTAGCGTACCCATATAGTCCCAGAACTACAAACCACGTAGGTGGAAGTCCCCTCCGTGGGCATCATTTAGTAATCACGCCAGCATGCCTCTATACCCTTGGCCGTGAATATTAGGTCCTCTCGATAGGGCATATACTTCGGACTCCATATTTAGCTCATGTGGATTTATTGTCGGTTATTAGTAACTCCCACAGTTCAGTCAGACTCTATTGCATTGACCACATTTACAGTTTATTCAGTATTCAGTCAGCATGTTATAAATTGGTCATTGCATTCAATTAGTTCAGATTCAGTATCTCATCTTATGCATAATATACTTGCTTTATTGCTTGTTCAATTATATGTCTTATTCAACTTTACTCTATCATGTATGCTCAGTACCTTTCAAGTACTGACGCATACGTGCGCTACATCTTCTCGTGATGTAGGTTCAGGTTCTCAGCATCCAGATCACGCTTAGATCGGTTCCCGATCTCCAATTCAGCAGAATCAATGGTGAGTCCTTATTCTCCGAGGACAATAGTCATGAGTTTCTTTTCAGTATTTTTAGTCCTTTAGGTTCAGTTTTGCTAGACTTAGTTGGGGCGTGTCCCAACATTTGTAGTCAGTTTAGAGACTATTTTCAGACATAGTTAGATTCAGCTTGGTTATGAGTTAATATTTTCCTTGTATTAAACTCATCAGTTTTCATTCATTTCAGTCATAGTATATGGGTATTTTCCCCATCTTTTCATTTTATTTATGATTATAGCTTCCGCACAATTTTTATTATTCAGTTATCTTTAGTATGCTCATGATTATGCCAGCAATGTTAGCTTGGAGTCACTTGTGATCCTAGGTACCGTGTCTGTGTCCACGGGGTAGCCTCAAGGCGCGATACCTACCCCCCCAAACCTTTTTTAATACCTCAAAGTTTTTAAAAATACATTTTAGTCCTATTTTTAACTATAAAAACCCCTCACCCCTCATTGTTTACTCACACAAATCTCCGTCTTCTTCATCTACTCTCTCAAGACTTCTACTCTCCATTAAATTGTTAATTTTATTAGTTTGAAAGCTTTGGTGAATTATTTTGGAGCAATCTTGATGCTTCAAGTTTCATATTTCAAGTTTCATCTATCAATTTTTGGCTTTTGGTTATATATGTCTACTTTAACGTAGACCTTTGGTATATTTGTTTCAATTTTCATCTCTTTACCTTATTTAGTTATTATTTGTTTGCATTTAATTTTCATATTATATTTAATTTGTTTGCTAAAATTTTAATATGGATTCCAATAATAAAAATATTGGAAGGTATAAAATTTGGTAGGTTCACTAATGTACTAACCGAAAAATATGAAGTTAGTTGTTCTTCTAAATCTAAAACTAGACAAGTAGCTCAATAAGAATTAATACACAAGATTTTACGCATGTCGATGAAACTGTTTTTAATATTGATCGTAATACTCAATCAAATCATGAATCTTTAGAAAAAAAGGTTTGGTAAT
Organism: Solanum piurae; assembly: GCA_029582685.1. Classification (NCBI taxonomy): domain Eukaryota; kingdom Viridiplantae; phylum Streptophyta; class Magnoliopsida; order Solanales; family Solanaceae; genus Solanum; species Solanum piurae. Next base: position 15,678 of record JAJOOO010008379.1, on the reverse strand, counting down.
TTTGATGAAGAACTAGATGAAAAAAATAGAATATGATAATGTTAATGATGAAAATGATACTTATGATGATGGTGATGAAACAAAGCCACTTACAGCTACTAGTTCCTCTATAGAACTCCCCACTCCGATGTACATCCTACTAGGGCTAAGCCCAAGGCTCAACGTGCTAAAAAATTTGTTGTGTGACAATTTATGACTCAAAGTGAGGATAAAATTCAAGCTATTTGTAATAAATGTAAACATGTTATGAATCATAAAACTGTAGGAAAGGCGGGTGGGACAGGACATTTACGTAATCTTTGATGGGATGCTGTAAATATGAATTTTTGTAAGCTAATGTTATATCTGAAGCTATAAAACATCGTACTCCCCTTCTTGATACATCTGCAGGAGTAGGAGGCTCTAACATAGTCCAATAATAGTTAAACCCTTCTAATGTTTCTGACCCTAATACACATCGCACATATAGTAGAGAAAGAGATCTTGAAGAATTAACTAAAATGATTGTTGTTTCTGGCTTGCCTTTTAGTTTTGCTGAAAATCTCGATTTTATTCATTATATTCAAATACTATATAATCCATCTTTTAAAGGTTTTTCAAGAAAACTCAATTAAAAATTTTGTTTTTTATTATCAAGGTCAACATTTGCATTATCTTCGTTGTTTATTTTACTATAATACTTGTAAAATGGCTATCACTTCTAGTATGGGCCGTAGTGTTAATGGTAATGATTATTTCACTATTACTAGTCATTGGATTGATGAAAATTTGAGCGTACTCAAAAAGAATTTTAAGTAATAAAAGTTGTCTTTGTTTGAATATCACGCCGGTGAGTTACATTGAATATCATTCTCTAAGTGTCTAAATTAAGGTTCACCAAATGGTTGGTTCCCTTACTTTAAGTCTTTGTTTTTATCTTCTCATTACAGTGCGTGAGTCAGTGAGATATGCCTGCAATAATGCAATACTACAATCTACAATGAAAAGTTTTTATTAGTAATGGTCTCATGATCATTAATGATTTTTGTTAGTAGTGCTGTAATGGTTTCTCTTTATAGTTTATATAGAAATTGGCTTTGTTGTTATGAAGAATCCTTTTGAGTTTGCCAGTTTGGGCAATATTGACATCTCTATTCAGGTAAATATGGAGTTTTATTAAGTGTTTTATGTAGTAATGGACTAGCGGAGAAAAGTTCATCAGTGACTACTAGCTAATTTGTACTGTTAATTAGTGATTAGTCCATTAGTAATTCTCAATAAAATTGTGTGAACCCTTAACAGTTTACCCGATAATCAAATTGATAACGATCACTAACCAATAAATCAATAGACAATAAACTGACATCTTAACGATTTCATAACCGTTTAGCATGATTATAAACTGATAATCGATAAGTAAAATCGATAAATTCCAAAACCGAACCGAACCGACCATATGCAGCCCTAAACTCGGATAAGTAGGTCATTGAAGAGGCAACCTAGCTGGATAATTCGACTCTTCAACCTCGTGCTATGCAGCTTGCTTGCTGTCAATTGTACAATGACTAGTTCCTCACTTAATGCTTCTTTACACACCAAGTAATTTCAGCTACTTCTTGTTTCTTTCCATTTTCATGTCATCGTTTTTTCAACTATTCAAGTGTATTTTCTGATTTCTTGGTCGATTTTTGCAATTGGGTTCCTTTGATTTTATGGGTTTTCTCTATTAAGCTGTTGCAACTTAGAATTCCTCTACCATTTTTCCCATTTGTATAATTGCCTGATTATGGTATTGAGTAATGCAGGCCAATGCCAGTTCTTGTTGCTTCTTTATGTCATCGTTTTTTTAACTATTGAATTTAGGAAAATTCTTTTGTTGATTTCTTGGTCGATTTATGCATTTGGGTTCCTTTTTATTTTATGGGTTTTCTGTATTAAACTATAGCAACTTATGACTTCTCTACCCTTTTCCCCATTTTTGTTGTATAATTGCCTAATGGGTTTATGGTATTGAGTGATGTAGGCCAATGCCAGTTCTTGCTGTTTCTTTATGTCATCGTTTTTTTCATCTATTGAATTCAGGAAGCTGTATTTTCTGATTTCTTGGTCGATTTTTGCAATTGGGGTTCCTTTTAATTTATGGGTTTTCTATTAAGCTGTTGCAACTTATAATTCCTGCCCTTTACCCCGTTTTTGTTGTAGAATTGCCTAATGGGTTTATGGTATCGAGCAATGCATCCCAATGCCATAATCTTCTCCATCCCCCAACAGATTGTTAGGACTAACTTGCACAAGCTTTATTGTCTTTATTTAAAATCAAGAAAGAATAATAGTTATATGTTAAAGTATGTTTAGATTCATTGATTTTGAGTAGGAGCATGTCGTGGAGTATTGCATTAGGATATAGTAGAACGTTCCTTTGTAAATATTTGGTTGTTTTGGACCTTGTTAAGCATAAAAGATGGCTACTCAGCATATTGGACATAGTTTAAGGTTCTATATAGGGATAGGAAACCTTATGTGCATCCGGTAGTTGCATCAGAACCAAATATGCATGCTATCCTATGTCCCATATATTTAGACTTATTTTAACTTAAAACTTCCCATTTACCATTAATGACATCATTTTATAGCTACATAAATTTGTGGCATATGTAAGAGTTAAGACCAGAAGTTCAAAAAGATCATCTTTCTTTCTTAAACTACTTACCCAGTCAAACACCTTCACATATAATAGAACGGAAGGAGTATCTCTTAGCGATGGTTAATTGTCATGTATTCTCATTTTAATTTAGGACTCTTAAGATTAAATTACTTGTTCTGTTGGTTACCAGATCAAATAGGCTAATTCTCTCTTTTCAGTCCTGTGCTTTTGCAACTTGGAAACGTAAAGCCCTTCTTGCCTGACGTTCCCAGTTTTCACACTAAAATTTCATGTTCTTGCATCTTATATTTGATGGGCTATCCTCCTTAGGGATGGTGGGGCTATTAGTTGTAATGTTGCCTGGTGAAACTTTGAATTTCTTTTTGTTTTGCTTCAGCAATTCAAGGACTCCATTTGTTGGGGATGTGAATGGGATTCGTCTATCCATGTTTGGCATAAGTCGTATTGGTTTTGTGAGGAAGATAGTGGAATGTAAGGAATCAAGAATTGGTAAGCAACCAATAGCAGTGCCTTCAAATGTGACACTCACAATGGAGGGTCAAGATTTGAAAGTTAAAGGCCCTCTAGGAGAGATGGCCATTACTTATCCATGAGAAGTAAAGCTTGAAAGGGAAGAACAAGGTGTCCTAAGGGTCAGAAAGGCTGTAGAGACAAGAAGAGCAAATCAAATGCATGGTTTATTCAGGTAGCTTCGCAGTTTATTTTATCAGCTTTAAATTATTATATGGTTATATCATGTCACATAAATGGTTTGAACTTGCTTGATAAAAGTTTGTTTGAAATACAATTATGGAACTGTATCTATTACATGGTTACTCTTACGGATTAATTGCCAGAAATCGACAAGGAGTGGGTCCAAGGTTGAGATTTATGTTGGCGTTTATCTGTTAAAAAATATTATACCCTTTGTTCTCCACTATAAGCAAATCAATATAGTGAAAGTTTGACATGTTTGCAAAGTATTCAAGAGTTAAGAATTAGAGTTCCGATCAAAAACTAAAAAAGTTACTCCCTCCGTCCCATTTTATGTGGCAGCGTTTGACTTGGCTTGGTGTTTAAGAAAAAAAGTAAGATTTTTGAAACTTGTGGTCTAAAACAATCCTTAAATATTTGTGGTGGCTATAAATCATTTCATTAAGGGTAAAAGGAGAATTTTAAAATTAAATTATTTATAATTATGGTAAGGTGACATTCTTTTTGGGACGAACTAAAAAGAAAAGGGTGCCACATAAAATGGGATGGAGGGAGTAATATTTAATTTATAAACGAAAGACAGTTGTGTAAAAGTTGATTCTAACAGTATTGATAAGTTTCTTAATTTCGGCATAACTTTAGAATTCTATATTCATATAATTTTTAATTATTTTTAGCTGAACCATTCCATTCATATCTGTCTGTTCCGTAAACCTGAATCTTGCAACTTAGATCATGAAGGATCCGACTTCTAGATCCACATCCGAGACCCGAGTCCCATCAACATAAATCTTACAACTTCGATCATGAAGCATTCTATTGGTTGCCCCCCTTTGTTAACTCATGGAATCAATTACGATATCAAGTCCCGTGAGTACAATGTCTATCATTTTGGAGATCAATATGAATTATATATTTCCATGTAATCTGTCCAACACTTGTATGTCTAGCCAAAATGAAGAGTCAGTGCAATATAGATTATGGTTTACTCATGCAAATGGAATTACGAGTGCATGGTCTAGCAAAGAGAATTAATCCAGTATTAACTGTCAAGCAATTAGTAAGCTGAGTAAAGAGAGCAAGTGTGTCAGGAAATCAATGGGTGTTTGGTCTGGCAGTTGGTAGTCTAAAAAGATCAGTGGCTAGTATATCCAACATAGCAAGTCTTAATCGGCACCGAGTATGAGTTGAAATTTTTTGGTGGTTAACATTGGGAAAAAGATGGAGCAAAGTGCAGAAAAAGAGTGATGATACAGTAAGACCCATCAGTTCCAGTTGCCTTGGAAGTAGTTGTGCAGTTTTGAAAAAGTGTGGGTTTGTTGCACCAAATTTGTGTACGAATAATCTTGAAAGAATGATTCTTTTCAAGATTAATATGGAAGAAAAGATTGAAGAAAAGATGGATTAGACATGAAGAAAATGTTAGCACAATTTGACTTTTTGCTAGATTAAGAGGCTAATAGCTCCCTCTAAACAACCAGGATGTGATTAACAAGTTTAGAAAACCACGAAGGCATCCAAAGTTTGATACCTGCTTTCACATCATGAAAGGGCAACTGATGCCCAGTCATTCTTGTTAACCATCTTGGTTTTGGACTTTTGATTCTTGTCTCTGCCTTTCACAGATTGATAAGTCTTACTGTTCCCAGATGTTTTGATGATCTCCTCACAAATGCAGGGACCCGGTCCTCTGCAGAGTATGCTCGTCCAGGTCTATGTGCTATACATCTGGAAAGTTGTCGCGTCAGAAGTTGGTGAGGTCAACAGTGTACCACACCAATCAGAATGGACGAGGTTGTTTTGTCCAACGGTCAATAACTCTTTATGGTTGATATAGTCAACATGACAAACAACAAATCATTCATTCATTCGAAGAGAGAATATTCAAGTTTCAACAAAATAGCAAGGGACCTCATAGACTGACGAATTGCTTCTTGAACCAGCTGTTATTTTGATTGCTTGTATTTGTGCTTACATTGTAGGATTCGTTTCACATGTGTTAGAAACGTTTCAAACCTTGAGTGAATCACTGTAAGAGCTTAGTTGAGAGAAACTTTGTGTCTTACCTCAAAAATCTATATTAATTTGTTGGGTTAGTATAGTGCGCAATGCAAGCATTGCTTTGGCTCATTGAGTGATAGTTGTATTACTCAGAATCGAGATTAGGAGGTTAATCTCGTGTGTGTTGTAAATTCTGTTTTACTTTTTCTCGTGAAGATTAGTAAAAACAGTTTGAAAATCCTGTGAGACAAGTCGTGGTTTTACTCCTTTGAGCAAGAAGGTTTCCACATAAAGTTGTGTGTGCTATCTTTACTTTCAGTATTTTCTTTTATTTATCTTAACTGTGTTAAGGACCTGGTCCTATCGCAACTAGTGGATGCATATATTCTAACAAGTGGTATCAGAGCTTGACTTTTCTATTTGGCTAACACCAAGAAAAGAAAAGATCCTGAAGGAATGGCTGCTCCACCGAGCCTGGAAGAAGGTCAGTCCATCACCAAACCACCTCGCTTTAACGGACAATTTTATGGAAGGTGGAAGACGCGCATGCATGACTACATCAATGTTGAAGACACTGAACTATGGGATGTGATTCTTGACGGACCTTACATTCCTACCAAAGATGTAGTAGATGGAGAACTTACCAAGGTGATTCCTAAAACCAAAAGGGAATACAATGAAGATGACAGGAAAAACATAGAAAAGAACTATAGAGCAAAAATAATTGCTAGTGTGTGGGATTGGTCCAGATGAGTACAATAGAATCTCTGCGTGCGAGACAACTAAAGAAATATGGGATTGTCTCAAAACAACTCATGAAGGAACGACACAAGTGAAAGAGTCTAAGGTAGATATGCTAACGACTCAATATGATAATTTCTATATGAAGGAAGGCGAAACCATCCACGAGATGAATACAAGATTCACTTCCATATCCAACAAACTAAGATGTCTTGGAGAGCCTATTCACCCAAGCAAACAAGTTTGAAAGATTCTCAAGGTGTTTCCCAAGTCATGGGAGAGAAAAGTGAATGCTATCATTGAAGCAAGAGACCTGAAGACACTCGCCATGGATGATTTGATCGGAAACCTTCAAACCTACGAGTTGAATAGGCAACAGGAATCAACCATGAAGGAAGGAAAGAAGGAGAAATCGGTGGCCTTGAAAATGTCTCTAAATGATGTGTCAGAAGAGGAGGATAAGATGGCCTACCTCACTAAGAGGTTTCAGAAGATAATCAAAAAGTAGGGTTCCAAAATAAAGGATATACCAGCAGAGTAGCAAATGCAAATGTCTTTGCCACAAATGTGGGAAGCCTGGACATTTCATGAGGGACTGACAAAGTCAGAAGTAGGAAGCTCAAGACTTCAAACCTCGCAGAAGGGACCAGGTCCCAGATCATGCTAGAAGAAAGGCTCACACCGATCAAGTAGTGAAGAAAGCCTTTGCAGTCTGGGGAAATAGATCCAGTGAATTAGAGGAAGAAGAGGACAGTCATGAAGATGTCTCAATGGCCATCAAAGATGATGAAACCATGTTCAATTCCATTTTCTCACTGATGGCAAAATTGGACGATGAAGATAACCAGGATGAGGTAACCCTTTTTTATCTCAAAAGTGATATAGATACTTTATCCATTAAAAGATTAAGAAAACTTGATGCATTTCTAATTGACTCAGTAAATGAACTAACCACTGAGAATATGATGATAAGTGAAAAACTGAGTTTGTGTGAGGATGAAAATGCAGCCCGTAACTCTCAAATGTGTGAAATGAGTGTTAGGCTAAGTATTATAGAAACAGAGAACATGCAGCCCAACGAGGAACCTGGTATCTCTGAGGGTGGGAAACGGAAACTCAATAGCTTTGAGGCTGAATTAGAAGAAAAGTTAAAGGCATCGGAGTTTAAATTAGTGGCTTCTCTTGAAAAGAATACTCAACTAATGAAGGACCTTAGCAATATCAAAGAGGAGCTGAACCATTCCATGAAATGGACTGATTCATCTAAGATCCTTTCGAACTTAGCCAATCAGAAGTTTAACAACACAAAGGGCTTAGGTTGTAGGCAGATAGAACCTCCCTACAATCCTCACAGTAAATATGTCTATGTTTCTGACAATCTTTTGTGTACCCATTATGGAAGAAATGACCCTCTGAAAGAAAAATGTGAGTCTCTAAAGAGAGTAAAAGAAAGGCAGAAGAATTTTCTCCAGACGAGAAAAAGATATGTAGAAAATAAAAAGGTACTTGGTCCCAGATACCATTTTAGCAAGAACACTTTGCCCCCGTGGATAAGAAGGTTTCTCATTAAACCTTTTGAAAGTTTTTGGGAACTCCATCTCAAGTGGATTCCTAAGTCTAATAAATGATTATTGTGCACAAGAGAGGAACCATTCAGTGCTGGTACATGGATTGCTCAAGGCACATGACTGGAGACACTAAAAACTTCCTCTCTTTGGAAGCGCACCAGGGCGGTGGTGTGTCGTTTGGTAATGGGAAAAAGGGTTTCATTCTCGGAATTGGCAAAATAGGAAGATCAGTAGAACATTCCATAGACAATGTTCATTATGTGAATGGTTTGAAATACAATCCGTGCTGACACCCAATTTTGGACCTCCACAATATATATTAATTATCGAGCTTCTTAAATTTCAAGCAATTTAAAATAATTAGTGTTATAAAATTTCGAAAAAAATAAAATAATTTGCAAGTTATTTTAAATAATTTCGTCACTTTTATAATTTTTAAAATATATGTGTTTTATATTATATATATAATTAGTATATTTTATAAATATTTGAAATTCATCTCAAAAGATTTTTACATTTTTAAACTAAATATTTTATTAATTTTGTTTAGTTTGAATTATAGTTATAATTTTTAGTTAATTAGTTTAATTATCTTATATTTGAACCAATTATTTTATTTCGCTAAAATTAAGAAGCTCATTAATTAGTTTTAATAATTCGATCTTATTTAGATTTTGGCCGAAGTTGCAAATTAAATTCAATATGGCTATACCTTATTTGCGATTTTAGCCTTTTTCTTTTACCTCTCTTTTTAAAAAAAAAACCTTTGAGAAACAATTTGGGCCCTTTTCCTCACATTTCCAGCAGCCCACTCCCATTTTCCTTTCAATTCTCAGCCTAATAACAATACATCAGTAACCCACCAAAACAGACCCATTCAACAATACATACAGCAGTACTAAAACAACCCAATGCTGCAAACGACCCCTGTTGCTCTTCTTCTTCGCGAGAAACATTGAGTCCAGCAGCGACTCAGCCCAGCCCGCGTCCCTCTCCTCTCTCCCTTATCTTTCGTACTAAGAATCTTCCAGGTGTGAAGATCTTGTTGCTCCTTCGTCCTTTGTTCAGAAATCGAACTGATACCATTCTTAAACCGTTGAGAATGGTACCAAATCGAGCTGGCCGACCTTAGGAGATTTTTCGAATTTCGAATTCAAAAAGTTCGTCCCCATTCTCCCGTTCCCCCCCCCCCCACAATTTCAACCTAGTTTTTCCCTATAAATACCCCTTCTTCTTATTTCTTTGGGGGAGGGGTGAAGGAGAAATATTGAACAGAAAAAAAAAATACAAGTAAGGAGCGGAAATTTACAAAACATATACAAGGAAAACAGAGGTAGATTTTTAGGTCAATAGGGTTCATATTCCCAAGGTTTCTGGGTCACCTATTTTGGAATTCGAGTTTTCCGTCGAAATTTTTTGGGATTGGTGGTGGAAGCATCATTTCAAGCTTGTCGTCCCAGAACGCTGCTCCTAAAGGGGTAATTCCCTCCACCCTTTCTTGTTATTTACTCAAATTGTTCTTTTATTTTCTGTTTCAGCATAGAAGTGTGATTATTTTCTCTTTGAATGTTGTAATGAAATTTTCAATATTTGGTTTGTTCTTTTAATATACTCTTCGCATACGTTGCCATTTTATGTAGCTCTATTATGCTCAAATCTTGGCATTTTGGTTCTGGAATACAATAGATCTCCTTTTATCGATTTATCCGTAGTGTTATATCAAAATTCTTTTATATTAGCCTGTGGCCTAATTCAAGTAATTCGATATTGAGATACCACTTGTCTGTTGTATTTGCTTTGATTTGAGCGATTACTTTTAAAAGTTGGGTTTGTTAGTTATATGAAAGCTTGCTATGAAGAATATGAAAGTTATTGTGTTTTGAGTTTAAACTTTGAATTTACTTATCTTTTGTAATATCCCCTAGAAGATCTTGTAAACTCAAGCATTCATACAAGTTGGTTGAACTCACGGGAGTATAGTTTTATGATTTAATACTAAGTAGTTGCATTTCATTTTATTTTAACATGTGATTGTGTGATACTATGTTGAATTTCATGAGATTTCAAGTTTGGTGTTATTTGTTTTTTTTTTGTTTTTTTTTGTTCTTTCCTTAAATCAGTACATGCTTGATTGTAATGTTCACTGGCCAATTTCCCCTCTTTGAAATTGTAATGTTCACTGACCAATTTTCCCCTCTTTGAAATTGTAATGTTCACTGGCCAATTTCCCCTCTTTGAAATTGTAATGTTCACTGGTCAATTTCCCCTCTTTGAAATTGTAATGTCTAGTTATGGATGTGGTAGCTAATCTAGGATAATTAAAGTTATTGTGCTAAGGTTTGTCTTCTGGCAGTGATTCTATTTTCACAAATATGAGTGGCAGTGTGTTTGTCTCCTTGTTTATGTATTGCTAACATGTGACATCTTTCAATATTGTCACCGCAACTTGCTTTAAATTTATTGTCATCCCCTTGTGTTTCAATGGTTCTAGGTTATCTAATCAAGTTCATTAATTAGCCATTCTAATTCTTATCATTTTTGTTTTGCATGAACTCCCTCGCTTTGAGTCCATTGGACTCCTCCATTCCTCTTGCATTTCGAGAGAGCCGTAAAGGCTCAAATTCCCTTTATCGAGTCAGCCAACCCTAAAATGAACGAACAGGTCCCGAAGTTGAAAGAAGCAACAGATCGAGAAATTGAAAAGATTGGGTCACAAAGGCTCACTCTTAATTCCAAAACAAATTGTATTTTGTTATTTTGGGCCTAAGTCCACTTATTTGCTAATATATTGTTAGAATTTAGGACAGGTGGCGAGAATTGGGCCTTTTGACCCAAAATGAAATTAGGCCCAAGTGTTGGTCCAGGCGGACAGAAAAACCAAACTTGGGCCCGAGTCTCTTTCTCTCTTTATTTTATTGTGTTTGTGTGCGTGTTAATATTTTCTGCTAATCTTAAGGTCGAAAAATTCAAATCCCCGAAAGACCCCATTTTGATTTAACAATTTAATTAAATCGGTCTTTTAAATGAACTTAAAGAATAATCTTGAGAAATATCTCACTTAGATATTAGCTCTACATTCTCCTCTTCTTTTCCCTTTAAAATGGTTCTAATTATAAAAATTGTTCAAATCAAGTTAATCCACTTTTAGCCAAATAGTTAATTGTCGGATAACCGCGTATTAGCGGGCATTTCGGGTGCTTTCAAACCCTTCCCGAAATGCTAATAAGAACCCCCGAACCCCTTTGAAAATTTTCATTAGATTTCTGTTTTAATCTTTTGAAAAAGTAGTTTTCTTGATTTTTCTTAAAAATTAAGTGGCGACTCTTAAAACCAGTCCAATTATATTTTCCTAATAAAACAATCCGTTAAGTGTATCTCAAATCTGCGATAAGGGAAGTGAAGTTAATTTCTTATCTGACAGGTGCCTGGTTACCAACTGTGTAACTAACAAAGTTTTCATGTCGGCCAAAAGAGTCAAAAATATGTATGTTGCAGATCTTGACTCAATAGAAGGGGACAATCTCACGTGTCTAAGTGCTCAGACTGACAATGCAAATCTATGGCATAGACGATTAAGACATCTGAGTTCGTCCTTTCTAAACAAGATTGTTGCAGGGGACCTGGTCCGCGGACTGCCTAAGATGAAGTTTTCTGACAACAAAGTCTGTGAGGCCTGTGTAAAGGGGAAACAAACGAGATCATCCTTCAAACCCAAGAAATGTGTAAGCACAACCAGACCACTAGAATTTCTCCACATGGATCTATGTGGACCTGTCAGAATCCAAAGCAGAGGAGGTAAAAAGTACATTCTAGTAATTGTTGATGATTTCTTCAGGTTCACCAAGAAAATGTTTTTGAGGACCAAGGACGAGACAATTGCCAAGGCAATTCAACTGAAGGTAAATTGCAAGATTGCAAGCATCAGATCAGAGCATGGCACAAAGTTTGAAAACACTCAAATTGAAGGTTTTTGTGCTGAAAATGGAATTTATTACAACTTCTCTGCACCAAGAACTCCTCAGCAAAATGGAGTTGTAGAAAGGAAGAACAGGACCTTGGTGGATATTACTAGAACCATGATGATTGACTCAGGGCTTGCGATGAATTTTTGGGCAGAAGCAGTCAACACAGCTTGCTATGTTACAAGCAGGTGTCTCATTAAGTCAGTGATCAAGAAAACTCTGTATGAGTTGCTGAACAATAGGAAACCTTCAATTGCTCATCTGAAGCCTTTTGGTTGCAAATGCTTCGTATTGAATAATGGAAAGGATGATCTTGGCAAGTATGATGCCAGGAAAGACGAAAGGGTGTTTGTTGGGTATTCCTCTACCAGCAAGGCATATCGAGTTTTCAATAAAAGAACTATGTGTGTTGAAGAGAGTATAAATGTGATATTTGACGAATCTGATGATAAGAACAAGGATGAACACAATAAAGACATTAAATTGGATGAAGTGATCAAGGGTCAACCAGACAAGGTAATCCAAATTCCTGGAAGTGAACAGGTTTCAAAGAAAGGAAAAGTGCAGAACTCACAGAGGAACCTGGTCCCTCCGATGCAACTCAGGAGGGAGGCTCTCAGAACAAAGAGCATGAAGAAGATAAATATGTTGCTGATATTGAAGAGGATATAACTAGAAAGTCCGGGTGGAAACATCAATCTTCTCATCCTTTGGACAATCTTGTTTCTCCACTTGACTCTGGAATACAAACTAGATCCAAAACAAGAAATCTAGTTGCATATTCAGCCTTCATATCCACCATTGAGCCCAAGAACATCAAGGAAACATTAAAGGATGATGATTGGGTAACATCAATGCAGGAAGAACTCCATCAGTTTGGGAGAAGCAAGGTCTGGAACTTGGTCCCCAGACCTCTCAACAGAATCATTATCGGGACTAGATGGGTCTTCAGAAACAAACTTGATGAGCATGGGATCATCACCAGAAACAAGTCAAGACTTGTGGTACAAGTATATAATCAAGAGGAAGGGATTGACTATGATGAGACCTTTGCTCTTGTAGGCAGAATGGAAGCCATCAGAATCTTAATAGCCTTAGCTGCATACATGGAGATCAAAATGTTCCAAATGGATGTCAAGAGTGCCTTCCTGAATGGGTATTTGAAGGAGGAGGTGTATGTCAAGCAACCTCCATGTTTTTAAGATACTGATCTCCCAAACCATGTGCTGAAGCTAGACAAAGTTTTGTTTCGGTCTAATGCAAGCTCCTAGAGCTTGGTGTGAGCGCCTCTCAAAATTCCTGCTTGCAAACTGGTTCAAAAACGGTAAAATTGATAATACTTTGTTCCTAAAATCCAGAAGTAAGGAGTTGTTGATTGTGCAGGTATATGTAGATGACATCATATTTGGAGCTACCTCAGATTCAGTGTGCAAAGAATTTGCAGATTTGATGAGTAGTGAATTTGAAATGAGCATGATGGGGGAGCTTACATTTTTCTTGGGGTTGCAAATCAAACAGTCCCCTCAGGGTACATCAATATTCCAAGAGAAGTACATAAAAGAATTGCTCAAAAAATTCACAATGCTTGAGGAAAAAGCTCTTGACACTCCTATGAGCACAAGTGTCAAACTTGACATGGATGAAGAAGGGATTGATGTTAATCAGACCATGTACAGGGAAATCATTAAGTCACTTCTCTACCTTACTGCAAGCAGGCCTGACATAGTCTTCAGTGTAGGGATGTGTGCCAGGTTCCAAGCAGCACCAAAGGAATCACACTTGAAGGCAGCCAAATGAATACTGAGATACTTGAAGAGAACACAGGACCTGGTCCTCATCTACCCTTCTGGTGACTATTTTGATCTAATTGGCTATGCTGATGCTGACTATGCAGGTTTTCTTGTTGATCGAAAAAGCACTTCAGGCATTGCACATTTTCTAGGATCATCATTGATTTCATGGGGCACCAAGAAGCAAAATTTAGTAGCATTATCTACAGCAGAAGCAGAATATGTGGCTGCTACATCATGTTGTGCTCAACTCTCATGGATTAAGCAGCAACTCGAAGATTTTGGTGTTCTCACAGACACTATTCCCCTCATATGCGACAATACAAGTTCAATGAACATGGCCAATCCTATTCAGCATAAGAGGACTAAACACTGTCACACCCCTTATTTTCCCTCAAAATTAAATGGTGATTTTGAAGAAAGAGTTTTTCCAATTAAAGTGACATTTTGAAAAGAGATTATTTTGTTATTCAGAGTCGCTACTTGAAATTGAGTTTTGATGTTCCAAGTCACCTTATTAAATCCCTAATCAAAAGGAAATTTGACTCTATTTTTATTGATCTGCGAACTAGAAATTCGGGTAAGGAATTTTGTTGACTGAGGGGAAGGTGTTAGGCACCCCTCGAGTCCCGTGGTTCTAACACGGTCGCTTTATTGACTATATACATGACTTAAATTAATTTTTGATATTATATTATTAGCTTAATAATAAAAATGTTATTTCCCCTCATTCTCTGATTTATTTTAAACCTATTTAAAGTTGTCTTATTTATTTTAAATCTATTTAAAATTGTCTTATTTTTTCGGTGTGTGTCCATTAATTTGAAACTTGAAACATTCGTATTTTCTTTTTCCTTTTTGTTTTTTACTTTCTGCTAGTATTTGTATTATTATTTTTTTAAATGTTATTATGGGTAGAGTATATATTGGTATCTAGTTGCTAGGAATTAGAATTTGTGTGGGAAAGAGGTTTTTGAGTTCAAGTTAATTTAGGAGTGTATTGTTTTTTAGATTTAAAATAGGAATTAAAATTTTATGTTTAGGATTTTTTTTAGCTACACGTTTTTCTTCTTTATTTTTATTTTTTATTTTAACGTTCTGTTGCTTTTCTTCTTTTTGTTTTTAAATTTTATTTTTTAATCATTTTTCTTTTGTCTTACGTTTTGTTTCCTTTTCTTATCTTTTCTTATTTCTATTTTTTTTTTCATATGTATTTTTTTGTTAACATTCTATTCCTTTTTTTTTTCTTCTTACTTTTGGGTTTAAAATTTTTTGTTTCTGTTACGCTCTATTTTTTATTATTATTCTTTTTTGTTCGCGTTTGTTCTGTTTTTTTTTTTTATGTTTTCTCATTTTATTTTTTTTAAATAGTTTTCCTAATTATTCATTATTTATTTTTTACCATAAATCTCTGAATAATATTTATATATCCTCTTAATTATATACCTTAATAATTCGAATTAAAGTGATAATCATCTTAACGCTTATTCTAAAGGCAAACTATTTTTTTTATCAAAATAATATATTAAAAAAAAGACTAAAACACATTCCACATAGGTTTTCTAAATCACTAATCAATTAAACTTCAGTTTATATCCTAATCTAACAAGTCTACGAATAATTTCAACAAAAAATTCTTAAGTGAAAACTAAGCTCCAAGAAACATTAACTATTCAAAATTAAATATCACGAAACCAATTTCAATATTAATTGTATCTAAAGAGCATAAGACAATAACAAAATGTATGGTACATCTTTTATTTTTATTTTTATATTATTTTTTTAAGCAAGAAACGTCTTCGATTTCCTAAGCATTCGTAAATTCTCAAAAATAATCACAACATGCATCACAGATTGATATTACATAATAATAACATGCGATTCAAAGAACTTCATATTATTGGAATCGAGTTTTCGTACAAGTATTTTATTTAAATCATGCGAGAATTTAGAGTTACCTCGCTGCGAAAATTGATACCACAAAAACAACTGCTACGATCTACTGATTTCCAAAGTTAATAGCTAATATTAACTTTAAAGAGCCATGAATCCAAAACCTTGAGTGAAACCTCGAACGCTGACTTAATTCTCAAAATAAAACTCACTTTTGTTATTTTTTTCGCTCTGTGTTTTTACTCTCTCGTTTCTTCTGTGTATCTCCCTCTGTCTTTTTTTGTTTTTTGAGCGTGTATTTTTATAATAATTTTGGGTGTGAGTCTGGTGCTAATTAAAAGGAACGTGATGGAGTGGGAATAGGATTTAATTTAAAATTTAGTTGA
>JAJOOO010008378.1:0-21832 GCA_029582685.1 Solanum piurae | reverse complement strand
AATAGCTAATTTCAATATTTAAAAATTATTTCATCCGTTTTATATTATTTATCTACATTATTAAAAATAGTTATCCTAAATTACTTGTCATTTTATAATATCAAGACAAAATCAATTTGTTTATTTTCATTCTGTCCTTAAAATTGATTTTTTTTTAAAGTATAAATATTATAAAGTTTCTCCATTGTTAATCTCGATACTGATAAATAAAACACACAAATAGAATATATTAAAAAAGAGTTTAAGAGTAAATTAACTAAAATACCCTTCTTTCTTTTTTATAATTTTTTTTAAATGGCATGTAAAATGAATGAACCACTAATGTAGAACCTTGGACTAGTATATAGCAAAACTAAATGTTGTTATATCATTTGCATGTAAATCCTCTTGATTTGCACAATTCCAACAATTCAAAGTGTTCTTTTGTAATTTATTTTCATGTTGAGACTCGAATATGTTTTTGTTAATTAGTGTTTGTTTACATTTGTGATGATATGTTACAGGTGTTAAAACAATGATTAAGAAAAGATATTTGCATTTAACGGAGGAAATCTTGAAGAAGAATCCTAACTTTTGTGATTACATAACACCTTCTTTTGATGCTAGACAAGAAATAACAATTGTTGAGGTTCCAAAACTTGGCCAAAAGGCCATCAACTCTTCTCCCAAATAGTGGAAGTGCAATTTATTCTAACCTAAGTGAGGCTGGATTAATATTTCATATACGTAAAGAAGCTACGATGCTAATTTCAAATAATATTGAGAGGATCCTAGTGGAAGTATTTAAGCCTCTAGGCATTTCTGATTGGACCTCCATCTTTTGGATAGCTCATCCAGGTGGACGTGCAATATTAGATCAAATTGAATTAAAATTGGGCCTAAAGCCTAAAAAACTCAAAGCTACAAGAAATGTCTTGAGTGGCTATGGGAATATGAGTTGTGCCACCATACTGTTTGTTTTGGATGAGATGAGGAAAGTTTCTACCAATGAAGGATTGAGTAGCACAGGTGAAGGCCTTGAGTGGGGCGTGCTTTGTTGTTTTGGGCCTGGACTAACTATTGAGGCAATCGTCCTCCGCAGTATTTCTATTTAAATCTAAATTATCTTTTTACTTTATACTTTTTTTTCATTTGCTATTATATATTTTATCGTTTTGTTTCACATTAATAAATAATGATACTCTTAACTAAATAAATCACTTTATTTCTTGCTCCATTTATCTTTTTAGAGGTCATAATGATAAATATTATAATTCTAGTCTATGTATTACTCAATAAAATATATTTTCTTAATCTTAAATTCAAAAATAAGATTGGTCTAAATATGCTTCGAATAATATGAAAGTAGAATATTTATTTTATTCATGTGTTATAATTAAAATATTTGTAGTTTTTTAAAAACAATTACCGCTAAAAGTAAAAATATAATAAAAATTATTTTGAGACATTTTAAATAAAGATGACATGTATTTTGAAACGAAAGGAAAATATAATAATAATAAATATAGTTACTCCCCGTTGAACGTTGATGATAGAAATTGTCGGCGTAGTTGATGTATATTTTATTACTATCTTATTAATGGTCCAAAAGATAAAATAAATTAATTTGTACATGTTGACCAAACTATTGTTTCATTTATTTAAGGATAAAATTGAGCTTTAACATTGACTTCGAATAAATAAAAAGAATCTTTTTGCATAATTAAATGCGATAGAATTGATTAATATACAATAGAAGATATTCAAAGATATTCTTACACTAATTTATACAAAATTATTGTTTTTGTTTAGGGTTTTTATCTTCAAGATATTCTAACATTAAAAATGAAAATAGCATTGGTTTCGAAGTTTCGATCTAGTGATAAAAAGGCAACAAGTATTATCTATGCGTTAGATATATGTTACAACAATTTAATATACAGATGGAGAAGAATAGAGGGATAATTTCATTATTTATCAATTTTAGAATATATATATATATATATATATTGTTGATCTTCAAAGATTTTTTTTAATTATAAAAAAGATGAAAAATATAATAGAGTTGGTAAACTTCACCTTATGACCATGATGATTAATTTTGTTAATTATGAATTAGGATATGATGATGAGGGGAAGAATGGTCATCACGTTGCATATTTCTTATTTAGTTTAATTGCCTAAATTATTATACCAACACCAAATAATTAAAAAAGGGATATTTAGAACAACAACAACAATCAATATCATTACAAATGAGGTCAGGAGAAGATAATGTGTATGTAATAGCCTGTATTTTTATTTTATGTACATGAAAATATTATTTATGCTAGGTCGTCGGTTAAAAGGAATAAATATAATGTGTAGATAGATATTTTAACTTGATCTTAACTGACAATTAAATACATTGATTTTAAGAATGCACATCTAGACACATTAACTTGTTTTTATTATGTTAGTTGAGCATTCCAACTTACAAAATAATTAATTAAAACACCACTAAAATTTATGTGTCACGCCAGCATCGGGTGTCTACTAACACCAATATTATGATTTAGAACAATGTCTATTGTACCCTCTTCAAATTCTATTAGTTCACCCTCCATTACTTCATCGAAGTCATGAATAAGAGCAATGCCATCACAGACATAATAAGAATGAATTGAGATGTCTAGATGTATATGAAGAATCTAAATGATCATTTAGACACCTTCAAAATTTATGTGTCATATCAGCATCAAGTGCTTACCAATACCAACACCAACATTATTTGATTCCGAATTTAGAACAATGACTATTATACCCTCTTTAAATTTAATTAATTCACTCGCCGTTACTTCATCAAGGTCGTGAATATGAGCAATGCCATTGCAGATATAATAAGAACGAATTAAGGTGTCTAGATGTGTATGAAGTGTTTATTTAGACACTTTTAAAATTTATGTGTCACGTCAGCATCATATGTCCAACAACATTATATGATTCCAAATTTCCAATGCCTATTGTACTATGTTCAAGTTCTATTAATTTACCCGCCATTGTTTCATCAAGATTGTGAATACGATCAACAATGTTATTATAGACGCAATGAAAACAAATTGAGGTGTCTAGACGTGCATGATGTATTATAAGCAAAAATATTTTTTTTTAAATTCAAAAAAAAAACAGAAGATGACACCATTGCTAGCATCACCATCTGATTTCACTTCCTCTGATTCCTCATGTATAATTTTTCCAAAAAAACAACAACAAAGAAGCTGTCCCAATCTCAAAAGTCCATATGAATATTTTTCTGAAAAAGTGTATGTAAAATGCCTAGAAAGTTGACAGTTAGTGACCCTTTGAAGCACTCAAAAACAACTTTTTAGAGAGAGAGACAAGATTCTTGAAACCATCTTTTCAATATTTTTCATCAATAAAGAAAAGGGTAACAAAATCTTTACTTAAAAACATTACATTTGAATTCCCATGTTTCTTTTTGCTTGTTATATACATAAAGTTTGAATAAATATCCCCACAATTCTTGGAAAAAAAGTAGGAGCTTTTAGTTTTATACATATAGAATTTTTCTTCTATAAAGAAAAGGGTAGCAAAATCTTCACTTAGAAACATTACATTTGATTTCCCATGTTTTGTTTTGCTTGTTAGATACATAAAGTTTGAATCTTTTTTACCCTTTTCACAAAATTGTGCATATAGATGGGAAGATCTCCACAATTCTTGGAAAAAGTTGGGAGCTTTTAGTTTTATATATAGAATTTTCCCATTTCAAGATTCTATGGTTTTTGCTGTGTTATCAACAAAAGGAATCACTTGACAGGTCTCCTGCATTTTGAAGAAGTGATGCTACAAAAGTCTAGAGGTATGATAAAGTTTTGATCTTTAATAGATTTTCTTTATATAGTTGACTTGTTAATCTAGCATATTGGCTATACATTATTTGATGGAGTTTCTTGGCCATTCTGAGTTTTGGAGTTCTTTGAAATGGTTAATCTGTCAATCTACTGGATATTTATTTGGATTAGACTTTGCTTTGGTTTATCGGATCGAGGATTTAAATTTGATCAGTTCAGTTTATTTCATTTTAAGCATAGAACCATTAGACTTTTGAAATTATGAGCTCAAAATATAGTACTTAGCTTTTTAGGATTGTAGTGATATTTTACATATATATCTATACTCCTTGTATGAAGTTAGGTTGCTGATCCCGACTTGTTTGGGACTGAGGCATAGTTATTGTTCGTTGAAAATATTAGGTTTAGTTGAACTCGTTGATTATATGCTACATCTGTTGCTGGTGTTGTCAGTGTTGCTTTCTAACTAGCTCTGCTGATTCATTTGCTTTGTCTTGATGATTGAATGTGTGATGTGAGTTCTTCTCTAAATTTTGCGATATTTGGATTAGTATAGGTTGGATAACAGATCAAGCTGCAACTTTGGGTTATTGAGAGTTTTCGTAATGTCTGGAGTATATGACTCAAGAACTGGTCTAATTCTGATTTGGATAGTTTTCTTGTTGGCTTCCGCCACGATGGTTTGTCCTGCAGAAGGATTGAATGCTGAAGGAATGTACTTACTTGAGTTGAAGAAGAATTTAAAGGATGAGTTTAACAATCTTGAAAATTGGAATCCTAGTGATGAGACGCCATGTAGATGGAAGGGCGTAAATTGCACTTCTGATTATAATCCAGTTGTGCAATCTCTTGATTTGAGTTTTATGAATCTTTCAGGCACTTTGAGTTCTAGCGTTGGTGGTCTCGTAAGTTTAATCGTTCTTGACTTGTCTTTCAATGGATTCACAGGGAATATTCCGAAAGAAATAGGGAACTGCTCGAAAATGCAGAGTCTTCAGCTCCATGATAATGAGTTTTATGGGCAGATTCCTGATGAATTGTATAACCTTTCTCATTTGAAAGACTTGAATTTGTTCAATAACATGATATCTGGTCCTATGTCAGAGGAGTTTGGGAGACTTTCTTCTTTAGTTTCTTTTGTTGCATACACCAATAATCTCACTGGTTCACTCCCTCGATCACTCGGGAAACTAAAAAAGTTGGAAACATTTCGAGTGGGGCAGAATCCGCTTTCTGGAACCTTACCTGCTGAGATTGGTGATTGCAAGAGTTTACAAGTTCTTGGTCTTGCACAAAACAATATAGGAGGAAATATACCCAAAGAGATCGGTATGCTTAGAAGATTGAAACAACTTGTACTTTGGGACAATCAACTCTCGGGCTATATCCCGAAGGAACTTGGAAACTGTACAAAACTTGAACTGCTTGCTTTATACCAGAACAACCTGGTTGGAGAAATTCCTGCTGCAATTGGTAAGCTCAAATCTCTCAAGAGGTTATACCTATACCGGAATGGATTAAACGGTACAATTCCAAGGGTCATTGGGAATCTTTCGTCAGCGATAGAGATTGACTTCTCAGAGAACTATCTAATAGGAGACATACCAATTGAGTTCAGTCAAATAAAGGGACTGATATTGTTGTATCTGTTTCATAACCAGCTCAATGGTGTGGTACCTCAGGAACTTTCTAGTTTAAGAAAGTTGGAACGTCTTGATCTGTCGATTAACTACTTATATGGCTCTATTCCATTTTCATTTCAGTATCTCACTGAATTGGTTCAGTTACAGCTCTTTCAGAATTCTTTAAGTGGAACTATTCCCCAAGGTCTCGGGAACTATAGCCGACTTTGGGTGGTTGATTTTTCTAACAACTACCTCACAGGAGGAATTCCTCCGAATATTTGTAGGAATTCAAATTTGATTTGGCTAAATCTTGGTTCAAATAACTTGCATGGAGACATTCCATCTGGTGTTATTAAGTGTGACTCATTGGTACAACTTCGTCTTAACGGTAACTGGCTACAAGGGAGTTTTCCTTCTGACTTGTGCAAACTGAGTAATCTATCTGCTCTTGAATTAGGACAGAACACGTTCGGTGGTCTAATTCCTCCTGAGATTGGAAACTGTCAAAAGTTGCAAAGACTTGATCTTTCAGGCAATTATTTCACACATGAATTGCCTCAAGAGATAGGGAATCTTGAAACACTTGTGACGTTTAATGTCTCGTCTAATTTGCTGACAGGTCAAGTACCACAAGAAATTCTGAAATGCAAGGCGTTGCAACGACTTGATCTCAGTAGGAACAGCTTTAGTGGTACTATACCTGATGAAATTGGAAAACTAGCACAGCTTGAACGTCTTTTGGTTTCGGATAATAAGTTCTCTGGAAAGATACCAGTAGCATTGGGGAGGCTTTCTCGTTTGAACGAGCTGCAGATGGGTGGAAATTCATTTTCAGGTGAAATACCATCAGAATTGGGTGATCTTACTGGTCTACAGATCGCTATGGATCTTAGTGACAACAATCTCTCTGGTTCAATACCACCTAAGCTTGGAAATCTTATCCTACTAGAGTGTCTCAATCTCAACAATAATCATCTGAGTGGTGAAATACCAATCACATTCGGAAACTTGACGAGTCTAATGAGCTGTAACTTTTCATACAATAACCTCACTGGACCATTGCCGGATATACCACTCTTTCAGAATATGGATGTCAGCAGCTTTATTGGAAACAACGGGCTTTGTGGTGGTCGTTTAGGTGGATGTAACGAATCTCCTCCGTTCAATTCTGATCCTCCAATAAAAAATGCAGTTGCTCCAAGAGAGAAGATTGTTATTGTTATTGTGGCTGTTGGTGGTGGTGTTTTTCTTGTTTTGATTATGGTAATTTTGTATGTGATGAATCGGAAACCAGTTGATCAGATGGTTGCATCAGTAAAAGATAAGAACGCGTCATTTCCAGCTTCGGACATATATTTCCCTCCCGAAGAGGAGTTCACTTTCCAAGACTTAGTTGAGGCTACAAACAGTTTTCATGACAGTTATGTTGTTGGAAGAGGAGCTGTTGGGACAGTATACAAAGCAGTCATGCAATCTGGACGAAAAATCGCTGTTAAGAAGCTGGCTTCTAACAGAGAGGGTAATAACATAGAAAAGAGTTTCCGAGCAGAGATTTCAACTCTCGGAAAGATTAGGCATCGTAACATTGTAAAACTGTATGGCTTTTGCTATCATCAAGGTTCTAATCTGCTTCTTTACGAGTACATGGACAAAGGTAGCTTGGGTGAATTGCTTCACGGTGCATCTTGTAGCTTGGATTGGCCTCAACGCTTCATGATAGCTCTTGGGGCAGCTGAAGGACTTTCTTACTTACATCATGACTGCAAACCACAGATCATCCACCGCGATATAAAGTCCAATAATATTTTGCTCGATGAGAAGTTGGAAGCTCATGTTGGTGATTTTGGTCTTGCTAAAGTTATCGACATGCCTCAAACTAAGTCGATGTCTGCAATTGCTGGATCATATGGCTACATAGCCCCTGGTATGTACATTTCATTATTTTTTCATGAGTACTTGTGTAGTATAGCCCGTCTACTGTCTGTGAATAATGTCAGGAAACATATGGCCGGCTAGATTGCTCTAACAAGACTAATATATTTTAGATAAGCAATGATTATAACTATCGAAAATCGGTGAACTTACACGAAAAATCTCACGTATAGTTCCTCCCCTGAGCTGACTAGTGTATGTTAGTTTTCCTCACACTTTGACTAGCAAATAGTACTAGTGTTTCCTTGGTGAACGTTTTTGCTTCTTTTGTTTATACTCAACAACAACATACCCAGTGAAACCCCACAAAGTGCCATCTGGATAGAGTAGAGTGAACACATACCTTACCCCTACCTCGTAGAGGTAGAGAGACTGTTTTCAAAAGACCTTCGACTCAAGTGAAGCGAAGAGAACAATACAACTAGTAGAAAAGAGTGCAGAGCATACATGCAAGGCCTAGTAACATCAACAACATAATGCAATCACCTAAACATAGTAAACTATTTGAAGAGAGTAAGCAGACGCGTCTACTTTGTTTAACGGTTCTGCTTTTCCCATTGCAGAATATGCTTACACCATGAAGGTAACAGAAAAATGTGATATCTATAGTTACGGAGTAGTCCTTTTGGAGTTGCTAACAGGAAGAACACCGGTGCAGCCACTTGATCAAGGAGGTGATCTTGTCACTTGTGTGAGGCATTATATTCGAGACAATTCGTTGACACCAGGGGTACTCGATATTCGATTGGATTTGACAGATAAAACTATTGTTAGTCACATGCTTACAGTCTTGAAAATTGGTCTAGTATGCACTTGTTTGTCCCCGGCTGATCGCCCTTCAATGCGCGAAGTTGTGTCAATGTTGATGGAGTCTGATGAGCAAGAAGGTAACTTCATCTTGTCTCAAAGTTGATCTCACTATGACAGAAACATAATAACATGTTAAATGTTATGTTATGTTGCTTGGACTCTCCAAAAATGTTACAGCACCCGTGTCCGATCCACAAAACATGCACTACTTTTGAAGGATTCGACATGTATATGGTGACATTTTTGAAGAGTTCGAGCAACATAGGTTAAATGTATAAAAAGCGCGAAGTCAGATAAGCTTTCTAGTGTTAGTTCTTGTATTGTATTCTACAGTTGAATAATAGAAATTACCACTTGTTTCTCAAAATGTAAATAATTATCTCACTTTGTAGAATGAGTTTAAAGGTTGATTAATGCTTACTCTGTCTAATCCTCCAAAACTGCATAGCTTTTGAAGGATCTGACATACACCGATCATTATTTTTGAAAAATTCGAGCAACATAGCTTGTAAAAATCCTGCATACGTCACTGAGTTAATTGACGAGAAAAAGTGAAGACGTCTCTCAAAATCCTATTAAACGAAGCAAGTTGGTTCTAATATTTTACATCAACAAAAGTTCTTTACTCCTCAATAGGAGTGCAAACGAGTTGGTCAGATCGAATATTAACAGGTTGAAAATGAGTTAAATCAAAATGGATAAAATATTTGATCTGCTCATATTTAATACAGATAGAAAATGAGTTAATCGATGAATAATATAGATATTCATATATCCATGGCTTTAAGAATAGTCAACTCAGACACAATCTAAAAGTCAAAGTAAACTAGACTCCCAAAAAATAAAAAGATATTTTATGTATATATATATATATATTACATATTGACACAACTATCTAATGAATTGAATTAAATGATTACTTGTTCTTAAACCATTTTACCAACCCTACTCCTCAATTATACTATAGGTTATTAAAGCAATAGTTAATTAAGAATACCTTTTTTTGCAATCATAAACTAGATGCCTATAACTCAATGTTTTTTTCCAAATTGATATAGGACAAGTTACAAGTGACATAAAACTAAAATAAAGTTGTATGTATATCTTTGTGGAATATGGTAGCTGTTGACAGAAAGCATTTTCATGTTTTACTTATCCAGATCAATTAAAAAAAGAACTAAAATAGCTACTTTGGTGATGCATAAGTTCATAAATTTTTTTGGCTTTAACACACTTTGAAAGGTAAATTGCACAAGTAGGAAGAAGTTCGGCTGATGTGGATTCAATATTTAAATTTTATAAATTCGACTTTTAGAGTTTTTAGTACTCAAACTTATTTTACTTTTAAAATTATATGTTTAAAGATAATAGTTCTTAAAATTTTGGTGGAATTGCACATAAAAACTATTGAATTCAGATGAATCGATGGTCTGGTTCAATGATTGAGAAGGGATAAAGGATAGTGTCAATTAATTAATTAATTTCTTTAATTAAATAAGATTATCATGACTTAAAAGAAAGCACTAGGAAAATTAATTATCAACTGGACTAATTAAATGGGACAAGTTGCAAAGCAAAAACTTTAGGAGTTTACACCATTATAGATGCAAACAAAAATTGTTGTCTTTTATTTTCTTTTTAGTTTAAGTGGAATGCATGACTATACTTTATAACTGGCAATTTAATGAAAATTTGATATCATATTTTAGATAATTTAAATAATGTTTGTAGCTTTTAAGCTAATAGGGAGAATCAAATATATATATTATTTATATATTTATCCAAAAGAAAATCTGCTTTTTGCATTGAGAGGCAACTTTAGCTCAATTAAATAACTTGATTCATTGAGTCCCACAAAGATCCTATGCTATCACAGGGCAGTCGTTTAGCTTAAAAAAATGATTTGTTTTAAAACAATTCACTTTAAATACTTACAAAATAGTAATTTATTTTTCTATTAGACTAGGGTTGGAAGTGTAAAGACAAACTCTGAAGTTCAAAGGGTCAAATAAAAATATAATATTTGGAGTGCTAATTATGAAATACATAAGACATGCATGGAAATGAGGTTTGACACGCAAGTTATTTCCAAGAGAGATAGTTTCAAGGATATATATTGGCTCTTTTTATAAAGAAAGTGGAGACATTGTGACGATATCACACATCGTATTGATGCGTGTTAATGAAGAGGAGGCTTGCGACATTCGGAGTTCTGTGTGATAAAAAGGTATCACCAAAACTTAAAGGTAAGTTCTACAAAGTGGTGATTAAACCAATTTTTTTGTACAAGATGAAGTGCTGATCAACCAAGAAACTCCATGTTCAGTAGATGCAAGTAGCTAATTCATTAATTATATTTTCTTCACCGTCACTTTTTTCTTTTCATAATACATGATAAACATTAATTTAGCAGGACTTGAATTAAACTCTAGACCTACTGATCGAAATTCAAACTCGTTTCAAATCGAATTATGACAATAGATCGATACACTTGTAAAAAACCATGCCTATACACACTTTGTTGCTATAAAATTTTTGAAAATGACAAGAGACACCACTAAAAATGGTGTTCAATTTTGGTTGATTTTTTGCCTCCCACAAGTTATATGCAAGCAAGGAAAGGAAAAAGATGGTTCATTTATTTTCCAAACCTAATTTCTTAAATGGGAAAACGCACTATCTTATCATTTTAATATTAGTGGAACCAAAAAAAATTCTTTTTTTCTTTTTTTGCTAACTTTTAATTTTATAATATTATATAGCCGCATTTCAATCTACATGTCTTATTTAACTATTTTCAGAACTATATATATATTTTTTAATTTATTTTGAAAAGCTGGATGTGATCATTATGTCCCATCTTACACTAAAACTTAAGAAAAAGTAAGTCTAAAATTAGAAACTAATTGAAATGGAGAGCACAAGAGATGCATGGTTGAAATAACAGACAAATTTTTTTTAAAAAAAAATTTATTATCATTAGACTAACAAAGTTAAAGTTGAAGTATTTAATCAACTGAGTTATTAAGATTTCTCAAATAATTGTACTTTAGAATAATATGTTTTTATTAGTGTAATAGAAACTAATTATAAAAGCTCAACTTGCTTGCACACAATTGACAAAACCATATAGTGCATGATTATGACGGAGCTAGAACTTTTAATAAAAAGCGTCAGAATCTCAAAATATAAATAAGTAATTAAGTGCACAAAAGAGTTAGTAAATTTTAACATATAGTATATATACATAATAGAAAATTTTATTAATTTACGTAGAATGTGATTTTTTAACAAAGGGGTGTCAATTGATACCCGGCCTTTGAACAAAAGTTGGCTCCGCCACTAGTACTATATATCTTTTTTCCCTCGTCATCTAATTAAAATATACATTTTTATTTGAAAATCATTTTTCAAGTAAATGACTTTTATCCTATCAAATACTTTTTATTATCATGATAAAAAATTCTTGACGTAAATATAGTGCTCACATGAGTTAAAAACATAAAGAGCACAAGGAACAAAAAAAAATGGATTAATCATCATATATAAAAAATGAAATATTAGAAAAAGATTGAATTTATACAAAAGATTAAGGTAAGTAACAAAGAAATATATTGTGAATTTTGATCAAATAATTAAAGTTTACTCTTCAAAGATTTGGCATAACAACCCTCATCGCAAAACTAGATATATTATCGATATATATAAGTTAAACTCATCCGAAAAACACAATCTCTTACCTTCATGACAAGATGAGCAAAAAGAAAAATAAACTTGCAAAAATACATCTCATCAAATCCAAGAAAAATCTTTTTGCCAATATATTTCATCATTACTAAAATAAAAACCATCTTCTTTCACCAACCAAAAACAATGCTTTGTAGGATTACACCTTTGAACATCTCTATTTCCATGAAAAGCTTGAAATTTCCTCCTTTTTTGGTCCAATTTCATTGTACACAAGTACATAGTGTTCTTCCAAAATTTTGTTTCGACACTCCAACTAAAATCATCGCGTTCTTGGAGGGCACGTCCCCCAATGTCACCGGAGTCATCATTGGACGAGCACCACACGATCAATGGGAGAGATGAATTGTTGGTGAAGCCATTGATAATGTGGATGTTGTAGATGTTGTTGCCAAAATAGTAGTAGTTATGATGATAAGGTTGTTGTTTTAAAGAAATGAAAGTAATGTAAGTAGCAAGGCCTAATATGAGGAGAAAAATGTTGTGTGCCTTCATGATTATTTTATTTGTGTTTTTATTTGGTGCTATCAAGTATCAACTATGTAGTTGTAATATATATATTATGAATGAATGGTTATGAAAAAAATTGAAGTTGTAGTGGCTATATATAGATATAGGCAGCTAGCTACATGATTCCTTTATGGTAAAGTGGTGTACTATGAAAATGAAAATTATACCAAAATACGACTTTCTTCGTCTTAATTTAAGTGATGTTATTTGACTGATGTAGAGTTTTAGAAATATAAAAAGACTTTGCAATGTTTCAAACTAGACTTAATAAGAGTACACTTTTGTAGATTTTTGGTCAAATAAATGGGACACAACATGGGTAAAATGTTGATAGTGTCGTCAAATATTTGTCAAATAAGAAAATGTGTTATTCTTTCTGAAAAGGAAAGTGTGTCATATAAATTGGGACACAGAAAATAGATGATTTCTTTTTAACTATCTATATCTTGATGGATAGAATTAACTGACACTTATACTTAGGAAGGTCGGAGATGATGATATACCCTATATAATTAATTAAAATGTATATAAGCTGACTCGAACATGTACACCTTACTTTAAAAAAAGTATTTGGAATTAGTTATGCTTATAGTCTTGATTTTTTAATTTTATTAAGAAACCCCTTTAAGAAAAGTAGAATATGCGATTAGCACCTTATGGTTTTGTCACTTTGTAGTACTTTTTTTAGGCATTAATAATGGGTGAATTAGTACATGTAAAGTGAAGTTACTTTTTATTATTTTTAAATTCTTAAAAATTTTAAACTAAATTCTAGAATTTTAGTTCAAATATGTTTAATTTCCGAATTTTAACTTTAGAAAAATTTTTATGATCAAACGCCTGTTAATTTTGTTTCTTTTGTTTTATG
This sequence comes from Solanum piurae, assembly GCA_029582685.1. Lineage (NCBI taxonomy): Eukaryota > Viridiplantae > Streptophyta > Magnoliopsida > Solanales > Solanaceae > Solanum > Solanum piurae. The sequence goes on along the minus strand of JAJOOO010008378.1, from coordinate 8,507 downwards.
CAATTATGGTCGTTGCTTTCATGCTTCTATTCCTAGTTATGCATTATCGACAGGCTAGGATATAAGATAAGAATCAAAAAAGAAAAAAAAAAATAGAAAACGCCAAAACAATTCCTAGTTGTGTGCTTGTACTGTGCAAAAAAACATTTAGGCTAATCGTGGCGTATCCAAAATTTTGAGTTTATAATTTTTTTTTACCTATTGAATTCTGAATAAATTCAGGAATATTAGGTCAAAATATTTCCGTAACTTTAATTATAGCTTTGCGACTAAAGGCGGATCTAGAAGGTAGCTCCGCAATTATTAATTTACAATTTAATAATTTTAAAAAATAAAACCATATATTTATAAAAAAAAATTGAATCTTAATTCCACCTCTGTACGCGATAAATATGAATCATGGTCAAGCACTACAATAAAGTTTCCTTTTTATCCTAAGGATCGATTAGCTACGCTTAATGACTAGTGATTGAACATTTATATATACTAAAATCCCCACGTTTGTAATTCATGTAACAAGCATGCTGATCCTATAATATTGTTCAAGATTTTAATAATTGGTCATCATGATATTTATGATTTTTTTTATTTTTGAAATTAAGAGTGTTAAATGGACGGATTGATCGACATGTTAAAATAGATTAAGTTAATATATAAGTGGGTTAAAATTATTTGGATTGAAATGTGTTGTACTAAAATGAGCTAAAAAATGAGTGATAAACCCATCTCTTTGATTTTTACTAAATTTTTATTTCTTTGTTTGAATTTTTATGATTCTTTGGTACCTAAAATATATATTTTTTCTTTATTGTGGTTATAATTTATATATAATATTTCAAATAAAATAAAATGTCTTTTTGAAAATATTTCGATAAGATTTCTCAAGGATTAATTTGGGCTATATACCATTAAAATTTTTGATGGACTGAAATGAATTGAACTAAAATGAACTGAGTTTCGACATCTATTAAATCTTACTAATTCATTTTCACACGACATAAGACTCATTAAAGGGGAAGCGCTTCCAATCGTATTTTTTTATTTTTCAATGCTCGAATTGAAATCTCTGAAAGGGATCATATCCATCCAACCACACCCATTTATGATTATTTTATGCTATCATTAAACAAAGTGTTCAGTCCCCATATTTGATCTTGAACAATTCTCACTCATGAAAATTAGCTTTTTAGATTGAATTAGATCCAACATACATTTTTTTTAATAATAATATCAGAGTCAAATCAATCTCAACTTTTCGTTTACTTTATGTTGAACCAGCTCCATATTATATAATTTATGCTCCAGTTGACAGGTCTAAACATGTAGAATGATATAAATAAGCTCCCTAATTTGATCATTTAAGGTAAAAGAATAAAATCTTTTTATATGGTCTTCGACAATTTTACCGATTGACATAAACAAATAAATATATAGATTAGGTTCTATCATGGAGGGAAAAATTCTGTTATGTGAAAGTAACCATACATAATGATGGAGGATTTTCTATCTTATATTATCTGAAATCATATTCTTCAATGACTTTAAGCTTTATCTATAATAGTGCTGACCCTAGAAATGATCATGTACAATAAGTGGTGCAATATGATTTTTCAAGAATTGCAAAAATCTAACACAAAAAGAAAGTACGTGTCGAAATATTCAGGTAAGATGAAATCCACGTCAAGTCTCATTACAAAATTATTAAGCCTCATATAAGATATCGAATTACCAAAAAGAGAAGGGTTACCAAAAATTAAAAGTAAAAACGGACCAATTAAGATAATGGATTATATTAGAGAGGACTATTTTTATCAAAATAATAGCTGACAAATATATATTTTTTATGACAATTGTGCTAAAAGGGCATGTTACATTAAAAATAATGTCCCTTCTGAAAATTTTAAATTTCTTTTTTTAATTGTCCTGAAACAGAAAAAAAAAACAATTCTTTGATTTGCATAAAATATTGCTCTGCTGGTAATGACTCACTAGGGCATTTTAAAAATGATATTTCATATATTTAAGGCATATTAATAAAAATATTGACAATTTGTTATATTAGAAGGATAGATAGTTAGAAACTAAACACCTATTTGCATGGGCAAATCCACATCCCCAAACCTCAAACTATATTTTGTTCTTATCCTCTAGTATAATCGATTATCCAAACATTTGTGAAGTTGATAATAATAAACATAACAAAAATAGAATTATTATAACAAAAAAAGATGGGAGGTGAAAATAATATCTAGTTAGAGATTTTTATGGAATACTTTAATTTCCAACACTTATAAATACTTGTATTTTTTTTTTTACCCAACTATCCCATCAAATAACTTCCCTCCTTTTCTTTAGATTAACCAAAACAAAAAAAATATCTTATTTGCTATCTTAATTATCCTATCCATATCCTATCCCTCTTTGCTTTGCTTTAATTACTTTCAATTATTATCAAATTTGAGATTTGTGTTCTTTGTTGTAGTTCTATTTGTAACAATATCGTGAATAAAAAGGTCCAGTTAACAATCTGAGCCAGGCCTCTCAGATCATTCCGCATTTCCTCTATTCCTTTTTTTTTAATCACTAAAAATGACTATCCAACTAGAGGGGAAAAAAATCCAAGACCAAGACCAATTTATGGTGCCTCAAACAAATGCATTTGGACATAATTTTAGGGACTACAACAATGCACAAAGTGAAAGGCAAAAAGGGGTAGAAAAATTCTACAAAACACAACATATAAATCAAACATATGATTTTGTGAAGAAAATGAGAGAAGATTATACAAAATTAGACAAAGCAAAAATGAGCATATGGGAATGTTGTGAATTACTAAATGATGTTGTTGATGATAGTGATCCTGATTTAGATGAACCACAAATTCAACATTTATTACAAAGTGCTGAGGCAATTAGAAAAGATTATCCTAATGAAGATTGGTTACATTTAACAGCCTTAATTCATGACTTGGGTAAAATATTAGTTTTACCTAAGTTTGGTGGTTTACCTCAATGGGCTGTTGTTGGTGACACATTCCCTTTAGGATGTTCTTTTGATGAATCTATTATTCACCATAAATATTTTAAAGAAAATCAAGATTTTAACAACCCAATTTACAACACAAAAAATGGAATATATTATGATTTTATTGGACTAGAAAATGTCATGATGTCATGGGGTCATGATGATTATATGTATATGGTTGCTAAAGAAAATGGTACAACATTACCATCAGCTGGACTTTTTATTATAAGGTATCATTCATTTTATCCATTGCATAAAAATGGAGCTTATAAACATTTGATGAATGATGAAGATGAAGAAAATTTGAAGTGGCTTCATGTTTTTAATAAATATGATTTGTATAGTAAAAGCAAAGTTCATGTTAATGTGGAAGAGGTAAAACCTTATTATATGTCTTTAATTGAGAAATATTTTCCAGCAAAGCTAAGGTGGTGAAAAGGAGGTTATATATATGAAGTTATGAACAAATTATATTTACTATATAGTAAAAGTAATTTGTGAGATGTGGATTAAGTTGTATAATAAATAGTTTGTAAAATTGAAGTAATAATAATAATAATTAAGGAGTGTTTAATTGTCTCTTATGGGAATGGAATGGGAAAATTACTATATAAATACCCATTCTTTTCCTAAGAGATTGAATATGTACATAATACATGATATTAATAAAATGATATATAATATGTGTGACTCATCTCTTGTTATTTATCTTTCATGTTTTTAGGATATTATTTTGGCTTAATACCTTTGCATCCTAAATTTGTCAAATAATTTCATTCAGATACTTGAACTACAGTTTGTTTCAATTGAACAACTGAACAAATGAAATGTTTTTTTATTAAAAACTTTTTTTAAAAAAAAATTGTATGTATTCTCATGTGTCCAGTGTTTATATCAGGTAGTTAAGTTAATTACACAAAAAACCTCATCTCATTTTGTGATACACACATCATCCTCAATCAGAAAACGCATAGATTTTATTGCTTATTGAGGCGAATGGTATAATAAAAAAAGGTGATATTTTTAAGTGGTTAACTTATTTACATAATAGGTCATCTTTAAAAACACATACAAGAAAATCCAAAAGTTGATGCAAAAATATTTAAATAAAGGAAAAAGGCTCAAATATATTATCGAACTTTGAGAAATTAAAAGAACTCATTAATGCCATCCGTTAAAGGTTGCTTCATGAATTAATTAAAGACTTGAAAATTAAACTAGAAAGGAGGAATTAATTCTTGGAAAAAAAGTTCTTCATACATTAGAAACAAGTTAAACCAACAAGCCCATGAAATTGGGAACATAAACGTACACAACCTAAACAAACTATACTATTATATCCTTATTACACATTAACTTGGGAACAAAATACTAGATAACACAATGATCTAGGAAATAATAGTAATACTAACACTTTTAATTAAAAACATCAAATTTAAAAACTAGACACTTGAAACAACACAAGAACTAGGAGAACATGCATGCAATAACAAAATAAAAATATTAACTAAACACTATATAGTAAAACACTTCAAGGAATAATAACTCCCACACCTTTATAACCACCAATTCCACCACCAACACCTAGTCCACCACCACCAACACCTCCGGCACCGCCAATCCCTTTAAACCCGGCACCACCAAGACCGCCACCGACTCCACCAACACCACCAGCGGCACCACCAACGCCACCAACGGCACCTCCAAGTATTGGCAAAACCCCACCTACTCCACCAATTCCGGAACAACCACCTATGCCACCATATGTTATAAAATTTTTCTTGTCATTAAGTCCTCCAATTTTGCTTGGTGTTGGAGAATTAGTACTTAAAGTCTTAGTGTTCACATTTTGAACCTCAGGAATATTTCTTGCTGTGGCATGGACTAGTACTAGTGCAAACATGAATATTATGGACCAATTTGCCATTTTGTTTACTCCAAAAACTTATGTTTCTCTCTATTTTTTCTATCTCCTTACACACACAAAACAAACAAAACAAAAAATAGACTAAGGTTGATGAATTGTGGTATGTAAGAAATTGTGACAAAGGGTCTATTTAAAGATACATTTGAGGGACAATTGAGTAATTAAGGACAAGACAATAAATATACTACTTGTCCTCCCTCCCTCCGGTTCAAAGATTAATATGCTACTAGAAATCGAGGGTTTTTTCACCGCGAATTAATGAATTTTTTTTATCTATTTTTCATCGAATCAACTTACTTGAAAAACGCATGATGGTAACAGATTCTCAGTGAAATACTGATAAATTTCTTTTAGTGTGAAAATACTAGTATTTTTTTAAAAAAATCACAGATTGAATCAAAATATCTGTAAAAATGGCTATGGAATTTGTGTGAGAAATTTCAAGAAAATAGCGGTCTTTGTTTCAAAGTATTTGATATATTTATAAAAATAATTAAAAAAAGTCATTAATTATTTCATTTGTTTCAGTTTATGAGATACCATTTGAATTAAACATAATTAAAAAAAAAAGAATTTTGAAAATTATAATCAACCGTATTAAACACATTTTAATATTGTGTAAATGTATAACTTTCGAAACTTATGACCCGAAACATATTAATTATACCACTTGTGTTGTTATAAAATTAAAACATCTTATTAAAGATAAAATATGAAGTATAAGTAAGCTATTTTTAAGTTTAAAAGTATGTCTTTTTATTATTATTTTTAAGAAATCGACTAAAAGAACAATAGACTACTTTCTTCAAATTTCCCCTTACGGTTCTAATTCATCGAGTGTTACTTAAGTAAATGAAACGTTTTGAAATAGATACAAGATAGTAAAAAAAATACTATTGTCAAACAAATACTCTTAAAATTAAATTATAAATTAATACAAGATAAATTATATATATAAATCAGAATTTAAATTTTATAGATTTAATATTTTAAAATTTTATTATATTTTTAAAATTACAAATTTATATTTATTCTATATATACGTTTAAAATATTGAATTCATATAAATTCGATATGAAAAAGTTGAGCATTAAAACTCAACCATAGACAACATCTCGAGAGTAGCATTATAGAGTATAGTCAGAGTTAGGTGAAGGAAAATAATAGATCATTAATGTTTTTATAAATGTCAACTCATTAATAAATATAAAAAACAAATTCCATAGTATTTATTGTGTTTATAATTATTATATCACGCAATTCAAGCTGGCCATGCAACTTCATGCATACTGTTTCCTCAACACTTGTAACAATTGTAGATGAAATTAATTAGTCATGCATTTTCTCCATTTTACATTTCCCTATACACAATTTCATTAGAGATGACTCTCTTTGGGATCAATAAAAGGAGAATATATCCAAAGTTTCATATAAATAATCATCACTATACGAATATTAATGATTCAATTAATTTAGATTCATTCACGTAAAGCATAGTTAAGGAAAAGCATTCCCCATCATAGTGTGATATATAACTGCCTTCGAGATTTGTCTATTCTTTGAGATAAAATGTTCTAGCTCAATTCAAAAAGGTGTCAATAACAACAGAATGAATTTGAGGAAGATGGTGTATACACATATTAGTCGATCGTTAATAAATTTTCATAGAAATTAAATAATAATATAATAATATACTCAATGTAGTTTTGTAATTAATTAAGTGGATTTGAGGAGGGTGACGTGCATAGTGGCGGAGCCACATATATTTGAGAATTGAGGTGTGCTGATTCATATCCTTTCGTGGAAAAATTACACTTTGTAGTTAGATAAAAACATATATATATATATATATATAATATTAATACTTTTTAACTGCTATGTGATTTTACTTCTTTATATTTTGACAGTACTCCTCAATCAAAATTCTGACTCCGCCTCTAGATATTTATACAATTTTATTCTTACTTTGTTAAGATAAAGAAATGTCATTTTCAATAGATCTTCAATTCAAATATTTTTCCGCATCGACAATATTATAATATGAAGAGCTTTGCTCATAATACACAATATAATTGTTCAAATATAATAGATCCTCGACTCAAATACATCATTACTCGTAAATATATATTTGACAAAAAACTTTGAGGAGACTGATCAAATCAGAAATGAATTAGTTGGACGTATACCTAGGGAATCTCAATTATATTGATGAAGCTACTAGCTATGGTATATAGATATATATATATGTTGAGACCAATATTAATGAAACAGAAATTCAAGTCTTTATCAGTCTGATGAGTTGATCTATTGAATATATGCATTAGAAATAGATAAATGCAATTGCAGTGAGGCATAAACTTGGTGACACTTTATGTTGTTGAGTAATAAGAGGGAAGTTGCAACTTCGAGTCACCAAGAAATGAGGAAAAAGATAGAAGTGCTTAGAGAGGGATTAAAAAAAAGAAATTGAAGCTTTGCTAATAAGCATTAATTAAGTACACATTGTTGGATGGTTGTTATTTATTGTATTATATTGTATTATCAGTTTAAATATATTGTGTTTTAATTATTACTTAAATTATATTATATCGTACTGTTTAAATTCATTGTTAGGTAACAATGAAAAGATCTATTTTATGTAACGATCAGTTTGGTGTGATCACATTATTATCTTAATAATTTCTTTACTTTTTATTTAATAATTATATATTATTCGTTATCCTACCTTTTCATAATAGCTCTATCACATAAATCATGTTTTTTCTTGTAGGTTTATCATTCAAATTATGAATATATAAACATTGTGTTATGATGGAGAACGATACAATCTATCGAAACATGTTATTCATTAGAACAATATTATCCCAAAATCATTTAATTGCACGATTTGTCTGTCAGTCCATTTTTTAGCCTTGTCAAACTTGGTCTTTTCTGTCAAGCCCAGCCCATTTTTAACACATTCTTGAGGAATTAAAAGGTTAATTAATTTGTTTTTAGACAAATTGTAAAATTGTGGTGATAAAAAAACATGTTTCTTCATGTGTTAATTTGAACCAACATGATAGTTAATTAGCATGATTAGTTCTAAACCATAGAATTTTTTTCTCCATTATATAGCAACAAAAACCTCAAAAAGAGACACATGGATACATGATTTGCTTCCACACTTACAAATTTATACAACTACTAGCAATAACATAGGAAAGAAAACAAAAACAAGAAAAGGGAAAACTTTTAATCAAAGATTATTATTATAATTATCTTAAGAGAAATAAATTAAATAGCAAATCAAGAAGAAAAAGAAATGGCTCATTTAAAAGTAATTATAGCCAGCATGTCCAATTGTATTTCTACTAGATTCATGATGGTGCCTGCAGGAAATGTATTGATCTATAGGGACTTTGTTAGTGCCACAAGACCTTCTCAAAAAGTGAGTTTTAATTTGTTTTTGTTTTTGTTTTTATAACCATAGTGTTCGAGTCAGTTTGAGTGCATATTGATGAGATATCGAATAACTTTGTCCACTAGAACAAATAATTATAAAATATCATCTTAT
>JAJOOO010008377.1:0-23613 GCA_029582685.1 Solanum piurae | reverse complement strand
ACAAAAATCTATATTATCTTCATTGTCTAATATGAATATAAATAAATATTACATACTACTTCATTTAAAATAAGAAACTATCATATAGATATTGATTTTTTTTTATAACCGCGCAAAACACGGATAATTTCACTAGTAGTAATTATGTAGGAATAAACGGCTAGAGAATTTACATAATCTCAAAAGTATCCAATTATGAATAGATGTTGTAATCATAATATGATGCAGTTAGAGAACATTTTTATGATGATAAATACTACTACTAGATATCCTACATAAAAATGGTCGTACATATTCCCACGATGTATAAGTAAGATAAGTTACTATTATTGTCATCAGGTTCTTTATGATAGTAGTTTTTTCCCAATTTGACAATATTCATGATTATGCATTTTTTTCTTCACATGAATGGTTTTAAAAGTGGGAAATTTTGACTTATAAAGTTGAACTGCATACTAAAAAATCACCCAAAAATTGAAAGATTTTTTAAATTCTAATTAAACACTGATCTTACTACGATTTTTATGCTAAAATATCAATATTCGTTCTAACAAAGATTTAAAAAGTAGAAATTAAAAGAAATACAAATATGAGAACCATTCATATTTACTTAATTAATTAAAGAAAGTTATAGTATATCTTTGGGATTAAATCTTACTATTATATAAGAATACACAATAAATTTGCATTGAGAAACCTTTACATTTGTAAAGTTAGCTCTTGAATGTTATATATACATGTACAGTATAAGTAGCATTTGTAATATGCGAAAAGAAATATAATTTATTTTATTTAAAATACTACGTTAAATGTATTTATTAAATCACTTTATTGGACTATACTAAATATTTATTCAAATACTTTAACATAATAAAATCATCCCACTTTATGGTTGTCACGCCCCGAGCCTACACCCTGGACGTGGCCGACACTCGAAGACCATTGCTGGCCCCCAAGCGAACCCTTGGCCTGGCTTTCTTAACTCAGTGGAAACCTAACTCAACAGCATAACTCAATGCAATGAAAGGTTTTAAAACAACCCAACTGATAAAATCTGGCCAAAAAGGCAACTTGAGTCTCAAAATAGAATATTTACATATATACATGCATGAGAGACTCAAAACTAACTGACTGACTGTCTATCTATGAAGCCTCTAAGATACTGAGATGGATGTTGGGAAAGACCCCGCAACATCCTAATAAAACAAAACTAGGAAACGACATAAAAGAGTCCTCCGAAATGCAAGGAGGCTCACCACTGACTCTGGAGTGCTCAGCTGGATCAACGGCGTGCTGGATGCTGATCCTGGGTACTTGCGTCTGTATCATAATAAGATGCAGGCCAACTGGCATCAGTACATGGAATGTACGAGTATGCGAGCTGGACCGCTAACAACAACTTAAGCTTGAAAGGAGTACAAGAGAACACTTACCTTGGCTCTGTTTAACTCATGAAAGACTGAACTCAATAAATAAAGCAATAAGACACATGCAATATATAAAGCTTGAAAACTATTTAAAATATGACGTCAACATCATATTTATAATATCATAAAATATCATGCTTCCTGTCAAAGTCTACCTGTGCAATGCATGAATGAAGTCCCATACCCCATTCATACTAAGCAGAACCCCTCGAGGAACCATGCAATTTTCTACTGTGAGAGTTTCTCTAACCGATAACCACCACTAGGAAACTGAGTGGTGATACAACGTTTTACCTTACGTTGCCCAAGGACCATCCTATACCTTGCCGTGATATAGGAAGCTAACTATGCTAAGTGGATTCACTAGCTAAACTTACGGAATCATCTAAAAAGTATGACCCGTTAATCCCTTGTTGGCTACATGGTTCCTATGGAGAGTTGAGTTAATATGAACTCGTGTCCCCAACTCGGTGCTCAAGACTACTCCCAAAAATAATTTAGCTCATAAGTGTTTTAAACACATCTTTCTTTATTCAGTTTGAGATATTTACTCCAAACTACCCTCTTAAAAGATGTAATTGTTCTTGAAAACTCTTTCAACTAAGATCATATCAAAACCATATTTTTTTATATGATCATTGATGACTCGGGAAGCCATACTGCATAAACAGTGATGGTATATCTAGAGACCATACTATTTACACATTGATGACGTTCTCGATTGCCATACTAATCATGTTTTAGAAACTCTTTCGCAAAACTCATCTTTTTCTTAAAAGAGATAGTACTCAAAATGCTCAAAACTCTTTTGGAAATCTCAGTTTCCTCTCATCTTAAATGTGAAAACATTTAGAAACTTATTTGGGAATACTTAGATCCCTAATAACTTTTGAGAAATGAACTCAACTTTAAGCTCTTTGCTTAACTTGAAACTCTATGCTTTGCTTGAAACTTGAGACTTGAGCCTTAACAAATGAAGTTAAAACATTCAATGAAGACTCGTGAACAACTTTGAAAACTTGCTATGACTTACTTCTTAACCTCTAAGCTTGACTCTAACTTCACCTTGACTTGATCTTAACTCGCCTTGAATTGGATTATGGATTCAAGGTATATGATCACACGTTTATGAATGAGTTCTTGACATTTAGACGTACTTTGAAGTGTTGGAAACAACTAGGAAACATAGGTACAATACCATAGAACATGCATAAAAAAGTGGGGAATGAAAGGGGAAACTTGGCGTCTTTGGCGCTCTGCAAGGCGCGGAGCACCAGCCCTGAAACTTTAGAAGGGGCATGCTGGCGCTCTGCTAGGCGCGCCGCCCCAAGGGCTGGACTTCAGAGTCCCTTTTGGGGCGCGCTGGCAGGCGCGACGCCCCACCCTTTTGACCTGAAAACTCAACTTTTCTCCTTCTTTTCTCCAACTCTAAACCCTCTCAACCTCAAAGGTTCCAACACCAAACACTTAAAAACATCAATCCCCTCAACATACAATAGATTTAACCCGGAAAAATGCTCAAATCAACAAGACTTCAACACAATCACACATCAACAACACAACCAATCTTTTATCGGAAATAAAAGGAGTTTGGTGTGTGGGGGAAAGAACCAACCCCACACTATGAATTCACATACCGAGTAGGGATCACCCCCGACGATATCCACGACGATCTCTACGAACTTAGCTCCTTCTTCTCCTTCTCCTCTTCTTCTCCTCTTCTCTCCCAACCCTAGCACTCATTTTAAAATGGGAAAACTGATCTAAAAATCAGTCTTAACACATTTATATAACCAAAAGAATTGATTAGGGAAAAGACCAAAATACCCTTACATTTTCCGGACGGATTTCCCTGCCAACTGCCCAACTTCCGAAGGGCATAACTAACTCATACGAACTCAGAATCGAGAAAACTCAACGGCGTTGGAAAGATCATTCCACGAGCTTCGCAAAAATAACTGGAACTACACCTAAATCATCTTGAGCTAAGAGTTATGACTGTTCAAAGTTGATCAAAAACTCACTTTTTCCATACTTAGCTAAATTTTCCAGATTTTTAAATTCTTTCCAAAAATGACTAATTCAAATTCTAAGCCTCTTCATCGTTATTTCAAATTGCCGGATGTTACAATGGTACTATATAGATATATTGTTGTTGTTGTATAAATTAAAACAATTTGAAATATCTATTCAAGGTCCTTCAATTTATAAGCTTTATAATTTAAAATTGTCGTTCTCTGTTGTTTTACAACCTTGCGACCGAACATCATGTTTGTGGATATAAAAAGTATAACAAACTTTTATTTATTTTTATAAGACTATTATGTTATCAATCTATGTAACCTTTTTTGAAAAACATACTTATTGACATAGGGTGCACGCGCAAAGCGCGTGTCCAGAAACTAGTTATAAAAAAACATGAATAGTTCTAGTTGGTGTTTTTTCCATGTGACACAACATTTATTCAGAAAGTGATAATCAACAACAATATTAACAAAAATGGATCTTAGAAATGGTTGATTTGTTTTCAAAATAAAATCAGAAAATTACATACAATGGCAGGAAACAGATAAGAAGTAAGTAATAGATTCTGAAAGCGTATAATACAAATAGATTGTTGATTTGTTTCCAAAAGAAAATTGCATCCAATGAGAGAGAGACTCACAAACAAACAACCCTAGAAAAAAATTACATCCAATCCAATGGCAGGAACCAAAAACAAAGAAACAACTACAAATAATACTTAGTAATATATTTCCAGATACGGAATGTGTGCAATTTTGTGCCAGTCTTCTCCTATTCCCTTCTCACACCGCTTGAACACTATTGGACATTGAGTAATTGTTAAAGTTGTGAGGGATGTTAGGTGCTGCAATCCCTCCGGTAAACATTTTAGCATCTTGCAGTAACGGACAGAAAACTCGGTGAGTGAAGTTAAGCCTTTCACCCCTTCCTCTGGGAGACTCTCTAGTGCGTCACACTCTTTAATTATTAGACTCTTCAAAGCATTGAGACTAGCCAGGCTGGTAGGCAGCTCTTTGAGATTCTTAAAGGAAGAGATTTTCAAGTATTTGAGATTTGCAATGTTTTTGAACATCTCTTCTGGGAATGAAGTAGCTTTCTCATTATAGCTAATTCTGAGGGAAGTAAGAGCCCTAAGATTAGAAGAAAGGGTCAGAATAGGGCAATAGCGAATCTCCATCTCTTCAAGCACAGGGAATTGCTCTCCTCCTTCCTTTTTCAGCAATCCTTTCAGATTACCATAGTCCCATATAACAAGTTTCCTCAAGGATGGAAACCTTATTCTTGTTGGGAATCTAGAATCAACATCAATATCCACTCCTTCAACATACTCCACATCCGCAGACCCCCAGTATAACTCTAGACTTTCTAGACAAGGCAGATCACCAAAGGGTGGTAAGCACAAGCAGTTTCTGCAGTAGTTAATTACAATAGAGACAATATTTTTCAATACTGAGTGATTCATCCACTCTGGGAGACGGATTCCTCTGAAGCCATAGATTTTTAAACAAGTCAGATTGGAGTGTGGTTTGAGGACTTCAAGCACTTTAACTTCTTCTGATTCATATATATGTGGTTCATATTTATCCCAACTCATGCTTAAAGAATGCAGATTCCCTTTTGCAGATAAATTGGCTTCTTTTGCGTCCTTATCATTCTTCACTCTCTCAAGATGTCGGATTTCAATTGAGCCATAGAGATTTAGGCTTCCTAGTTCACCAAGTTGATAACCTTTCCTCTCGCCCACTACAAAGCGACCTAGAATCTTAAGGCATGTCAATGATCCTATCCTTGGTGGCATACAAGTCAATCCATAGCAACCATCAAGTAATAGATTTCGGAGACTACCAAGTTTACTTGTTTCTTTTGGCAAACAACAAAGTGAATCGCAATTATGTAGATCAAGAGTCTGCAGATTTTGAAGCTTGCATAACTGCTTTGGAAGACTACAAATACTATGATTACCTGACAAGTTTAGGTATCTTAAATGTACTAGATCTCCAATGAAAGACGGTAAATGCTTAAGTTCTAATTTACATAGATTAAGCACTCTTAACGAGACAAACTTTTTCAAGGGGGAAGGAGGGTAAGAAGACACCACTTGAGCAAAACCAATGGACATCTTATCTGAGTAACCTTTTAGATTTATTTCGCGGATATTGCTGCCTGATGAGCTAACTGTAAACAGAGATGTAGCCATATCATGGATGAGATCATGCATACTGAAATAAGTTTTACCAGATTTAACTTCAATCTCTTGGAAGAAAGACCTCAAGTATAATTCAGTCCATACTTCATTACCCACATCCTCTAGCTCCATGTTTCCTTTTGATAAAAGAAAACCGTGTGCCATCCAGAAAGCAATTAGCTTTTCTTTTTTCATTTCGGTGTCCTTTGGGAACACCGCACAATACACAAAGCATTGTCTCAAATCAAGTGGAAGATGATGATAACTCAGTCTCAGGGCAGGCATAATAGAACTTTCATCTTGAGGTAAATTCCAAATCTCGCTATCTCTCACATGTTCCCATTCTCTTTCTTCTCTCTTGAAGCGCAAAATACCTCCAAGAGTCTTGGCTGCTAGAGGCACACCACCACATTTTTTAACAATCTCCTTTCCGATAGCCACAAGGTTAGGATTTATTTCTTCTTGGTATCCAAATGCACGTTGCATGAGCAACAACCAACAATCTTCTTGGGACAGATTCGACAATTCATATAATTGCAGTGTTCCCATAATTGATCCAACCTTTTCGAGACGAGTAGTGGTCAGAACAGAAGCACCACTTGCTCCAACCTTCAAGACTGCTCTTAAATTAGCCCACTTCTGTTGATCTTCATTCCAAACATCATCTAAGACAAGCAAGTATCTTTTTCCATTCAGCAACTCTTGAAGCTTCTTTTGAAGTGGAGCCAAGTCCATGTCACTGAGTGACTTCCCTTCAATAGATTCTACTATTGCCTTTATCAACCTCTTCTCATCAAAATCATTGGAGACACAAATCCATATTTTGGGATAGAAATGCTCAGTAACTCTTTGATCATTGAAGACCATTTGGGCAAGAGTCGTCTTTCCTAGTCCCCCCATACCAACTATTGGGAGGACTGAAAGTTCTTGAGCATCACTAACATTGTTTATCAGGATTTTCACTATCTCGTCCTTTTCTTTGTCCCTTCCATAAACTTGTGGTTCAGTTAAAACAGAACCTGGTTCAAGCAATGTCCACATGAGAATATTGTTACATTCAAGTTCATTAAGGATCAAATAGAGATTATTTTTGCACAATACGGAAATATGGATGAGCTGAGGAGCAGGTTGGAAATCTTTGAAACTTCCCCTCACCCCAAAAATACACATGAATTTGATACAGAAAATGATCAAATATACCCATACCATTGGAAATAGTTTATATATATATCCATCGTTATACTTTTGGTTTAATCCCGTTATACTGTCAGTCCAAATATACCCCTCCTTTTATGTAAAGAGAAGAACTCAAAGCGGAAGGAATGGTTCGGGTATGAGTTAAACGGTTGGTTTCTAAAGAAATCTGGTATTTAAAATTGGGTTGGATAATTTGATTTTGAGCTAGCCAAAATTGATAAATTTGTGTCAAAGTATAATGAGAGGGATATATTTAGACCGAAAGTATAATGAAAGGTATATTTAAACTATTTATGATAGTACATGAGTATATTTGACTCTTTTCTGAATTTGATAAATTCCAGAAAAAAAAAGAATATAATCCAAGTTATTGTTATACTAATTTAAGATGAGTACCTGTTTCCCGTCTAACAAATTGTCTCTCTATAATCTTTTCGTGCAAATGAAAATTCTTTCTTTCCTCAGCAATTGCATTTAGTTTTTTCATTACTTGATCCATCCTTTTCCCAACCTTGTGACGGAAAGGGATAGCCTTTGGATGATAACGGCCATATGCAGACTGGGAGAATCGTGTGGCCTTAGTTTTATATTCATCTAAGATGTCATCGACTTCATATGTAGCAGCATTGAGTTTTTGCAACCAATTTTCTAGTGACTTGTCGTTGAGTTGCTTCTCCTGAGCATCTTCAAGGACGGCTTGGATTGTAGAAAACATGCTTGAAAGTCTTTGGAATTCATTTTGAAAACCGAAAATCAATACAAGTTCCCCTTTGAGGAAAGAAGTGAGATTGTCTATCAGAACTTTAACGACAGCTTCAGCCATATGTTGAATTCACTATTACGAATATCAGATATGTGGAGATTACTAGAATTGTAAACAATGAATGTGTAATTTTAATAAAAGATTTAACTTGGTAATTGGTATGCATATTCATGGAAACTGCTAGCTAGTTTCATATCTGTCGATTCTTATGGGGTTGCTTTGTCTTTCACCTCAAAACAAAAAAAAAACTCTGTTTTCATCTCTCAAGCTGTCAACTTGTTATCAACAAGCAGATACCACAGAATATCCACAAAACAAACAAGAAGAGGAGAGCTTTAAAGAACACACACATTTGACATTTCCTTTCAACAAGGACACAACAGGATACAACAGAAGTTCATATGGACATTTTGACCAACTCTCCCATGAAAACTTGAAACAGCTTGTAAATAATTTTATTTTATTTTGGGAAAAAAGGGTCTGATATACGTCTTAATTTTGGTTAAACAAATGACTCACTGATACCATTTTCTTTTAACGGAAACAATTTTTATTTTTATTTTTGAAAAAATAATCCGTGAAGGGATATATTCGATCCTTCTCACATGCTTTTTTTAATTCAACGGCTAATTTGAATTTATTATTTGATGGTTCTTGTAAATTTATTATAGATGCCCATTTTTTTTTTATAAAAATAAAAACTAAATTTCATATAGCCACAAAAAATATAGTTTAATTTTTTCCCTACTTTTTCCCTTCTATTGGGAAAATTGCGCGGTTAAACAAACATATATTAGTTAATTAGTTGACATAGCTACAGTTTGCATTAATTACAATGCAAAACTTAGTTCTAGCTATAATTACATTCTCTCTCGCCTCTCGCCTCTCGCCTCTCGCCTTTCGCCTCTCGCCTTTCGCCTCTCGCCTTTCTTCTCTCTGGAATCTCGCTCGCCACTCTCTTCTTTTCAGTCATCTCTACCTCGCCTCTCTCCTCTCCCCGCCCAGTCTCTCTCTCTCTTCTCTTCTCCCAATCTCTCTCACTTCAAACAAACACTAAATGTATAATTTGTGTTTGTGTTTGTATAAAGCAAGAGAGATGGGATATTAAAATACAAATATATATATCTCCGCCCTATATACTTATAATTATAGAAATACAAATCTTTCCCTGCCTAGTTCTCTTTTGTCTTTCTCTCTCTTTCTTTATACAAACATAAATTATACAAATACAATGTATAATTTGTGTTTGTATAAAGCGAGCGAGAGAGAAATTGGATATACAATTACAAATGTTTTTACTCGATTCAATTGTATACGAATTCAAATTGTATGCAGATATACAAATACAATAATGATACATATACATAGTAGTTACATATATACAATTATCTGAGCGATTTACATATGCAATTCACCTCTCTCCACTCTCTGCCCTCTCCCGCTCACCTCTCTCCTCCCTCTCCCAATTTCCCTCACCACTCCCCTCCCTATAAAATGTAGCTACGAATCGTAATTATCAAACTATAGTTATGAAGCATAATTAAGCTATTTTTAAGTGGCTATATGCGAAAATTCCCCTCGTCTATTCACACATTTTTTTTTAAAAAAATTCTCTTATTTTTACACTAAAGAATCATATATCATATATTATTAAAAGTGGGAACAATCTAAGCCAAAAGTTGAATTACGAAAATAGCCCTTACCTATAAATTTATTTTCTTAAAATCATTTAAAAAATATATTTTTCCATTTAAAATCAACTTCATAACTACACCTTTTCATTTTCCTAACTTATCATAAATAAACAATAAACAATAAATATTATCATCTTATGATCATAAATAAACAATAAATAATAAATAATAATAATAAAAATGATTAAAAGTAGAAAGCTCAAAAATTTAAAATTGGATTACCATTTTACCCCTATACTAAATAAAAAAGTTATAAAATATTTTATTAATTAAATATTAAATAATAATCATAAATTAATTTGTCATTTTTCTTATTAGTAAATAGTAAGTATATAGATAAGTGGAACCAAAATATTTTAAAATTGAATTATCAAAATGTCCATAAAATATTGAACGACATCAATATCCTTCAATTAAATATTATTCCGACAATAATATTGTACAAGAATATAAATTTACACTTAGTTTAATGCATTAGGCTATAGAATATATACACGAAAATACCATTAACGTTTTGTCATCTATTTAACTCCTATTTATGTGCTTTTTCTTTCTAAAAAGTAAGTCTATCTTCTAATAAATTTAAATGAATAATAATATAGCAAATGATGACCTAGATAAACTAAAAGACGTGGAGTTATGTGTACTCAATTTTTGTAAATGCTCTGTCTTCTGATTCCTAATGCAAAAAGTAAAGCATCTCTTTGTAGTAATAAACATATGGAGAATTGGAAAAGTTACTTTGTATATTCAATGTGGAGTAAATTATTTTGATCCATTCACTACAGTATATTCATTTACTAAATGCTATATATTGTGTATATATCGTGAAAAATCACAAGACAACTATTTCAATTCATCATTATTAGATTATCAATCCTACTTTGTGTAGGCGACATTTTTTCATATTCATTTTGTGTTTGTGTCTCTCTTTTCTACTTCTGCTTATGTGCTCTATTTTTTCTATTCACATTATAAGTTATTGTCTTTAACTCGAATTATTCATATGTGTTTTCTGATTAGTTGAAAGTTCATCTTACTTGGGTGCGCAAACATTTGTATCATAGTTATTTCACCTCTTGCAACATAAAAATTTGTCATGAAAATATCAAATCAGGTAAGATTACTTTCTTTTTAATTTTAACTTCTTGGAGTATCATGAAACTGTATATTCTTGTTTGTGTAAATTTTGGTTAGGAATCAATTTACATAATTTACCTAATATTTTTTTGTTGAATTAATAGATGATAGAACTAATAATTTTGAATTAGGTAAGGGGTACACGTACCTTTAATAATTATGATTTATATACATCGATTAGATATTTGAGCAATTATTATTTTTATCACTAATAATGGAGTATTTTTTTTTGTAGGTGACACCAAAAAATTGACAATGATCCACTAGCTATCATAAGAAAGGTATGTGTTGATCGAATTTATGTGCAATTTTTACAAAACACAATTCACATTCGATAACAACTTCTTGACCTGTATATGATTGTAAAAAGACGGAGGCTACAATTTCTTATAAAGTAAGCAAAAATTTTAGAACATGAAATATTTTGAACCAATAAGCGACACTTAAATTATGTGTTGTGATATATTAATTTTTTTTTATCAAGTTGAATACTTGATATATTAAAAAAAATACATAATTAAAATTGTTCAAATATTACTTTTGAAATTTATTTGATAGCAATATTTCAGTATGATGTACCTTCTACTAATAATAATCTTGATTGAATAGGCTCGCCATTCATTGGTTTGAGTTTGCATATTTTCTCTTCAATTACTATGCAAGTTATCGCACATGGTCATCTACTAGCCATCTTAAGAAAGACATAGATTGATCAAATTTCTATATAACTTTTGTAAAACACTATTCTCATCCGACAACAACTTCTTAATACATATGCAAATGTGAAAAGGTGGAGACTACAATTTCTTAAAAAGAAAATGAAAAACTTAAGACAAGAAATATTTTGAAATCACATTTGACATTTAAATTATGAGTTATGACATATTAAACAAAAGAAACTTTTATCAAATTGAATACTTGATATATTATAGGAATTGTATAATTGAAGTTATTGGTTTGTGCTTGTATATTTCTCTTCAATTTTTGTGCAACTTATCACACACTTATTATAATATTTCAAAGTTCTTGTACTAATTAAGTATGGGATACATGGAAAACATACATGATCAAGTATATACATATATTGTTATAACAACTCCACACAATTTAGCATGGGACACACGTACAACGCACGTGTCCAGGACTTGTATTACTAAAAGTGGAAAGCTCCAAAGTGTAAAGTTGAAATACCATTTTACCCCTATACTAAATACTTTTTTTAAAAATCATATATTATTAATTATTATATATTAAATATTATGGGATGCTAGAAATCTACTTCTTTTTTTAATGAAATAGTAAAATGCCTGAAGAATTTGAAAAGTTAGTTTTTCATTAAAAACATAATAAAAGATTGCATTAATCTATTAAAACTGTCAATCATTACTATTAAAATATAAAGAAGGTGAAGAGTTAGCATAAATATAAAGAATGTGAAGAGTTAACATTGAATTAAAGACATAATCATCTATATAATCAAATATATACGAATCATTTTGATAGGAAAGAAAGGAGAGAAAAAATCATGAATTTTATGGATTAATATAATGTTGGAAGAGAGAATTTTGTTCTTATTTTTTTTCTTAGAGAAATCTGATTCATATATATGGATGCTAGAAATCTACTTTGTTTTTAATGATATAGTATAATGCCTGAAGAATTTGAAAAGTTAGTTTTTCATTAAAAACATAATAAAAGATTGCATTCATCTATTAAAACTGTCAATCATTACTATTAAAATATAAAGAATGTGAAGAGTTAACATTGAATTAAAGTCATAATAAAAAACCATAATATCTATATAATCAAATATATACGGATCATTTTGATAGGAAAGAAAGGACAGCAAAAACCATGAATTTTGTGGATTAATGTTGGAAGAGAGAATTTTGTTCTCATTTTTTTTTCTTAGAGAAATGTGATTATATATATATATATATTGCCAATTTTTTTGAATTTTTTCCCTAACTAATTCTTATTGTTTATCTACATTTCAGATTTAAATTTGTAGTTGTGTATTCTTCACTTCTCAATCACAACATTAGGTACTCATTCTCTGACAATTATTATTTGCCAATTTTTTGAATTTTTTTCGCTAACTAATTCTTATTTGTTTCTCTACATTTCAGATTTAAATTTGCAGTTGTGTATTCTTCACTTCTCAATCACAACATCATGTACTCATTTTTTGACAATTATTATTTTACAGAAATACAATATAATATGTAGAAAAATGTAACATATGTCTAAGATTAAGATTTATGAAAAGTATAAAAGATATAAACTTTAGATACATACATGATTATTAGTCCTTTGAACTTTTTTTCTTTTTTTTAGGGATATTTACAGATGGTGATATATTTTGTTATATTTTATACATTACGATTATATTTAAAAAGGTTTACTAAAATTATTTTGTCAAATTTACATGTATTATAATTTATAATCTTGAATTAAACAAAGGATGCATGTAGTATGTACAACTATGATTTTTATATATGTAATATTGATTAAATTTTCTAATATTAATTATTAATTAATTATCTCTATCACAAGATTATTATTTTTTACACGTGTTGAGCCATGAAATTGACAATAATATACTAGAGTATGAGACTTTATAAAAGGAGAATGCTACAACTTCTTAAGACAAGATAAACTCTAAGACTCGAAGCATTTGTGAGCATAACTGATCATGTTGCTCATGTTCATATTCGAACTATTTGTTGTTGAAATATCAAAAGACGAAGAATCATATATCATAAAAACTACACATGAAAAACGTCAAATTAATTCAAATTATTATATATAGCTACAAATTATTGTACTTTACTTTTAAAATTTTAATTAGTCATTATTTACATGTTTATTAATATCATTTGTATTATTTTTAAAAATTATAGATGTTGACATTGGACACAATGCACGTTCCCAGAGACTAGTATTATTAAAAGTGGGAAGCTTCAAAGATGAAAAGTTGGATTACCATTTTACCCCTAAGCTAAATTAAACATCTAATTAATTAAATATTAAATAATCTTATTTTAGTTATTTTTTGAATTGTGAGTTATTTATTAGAAAGGTAATGTAGATGAACATGAGTCAATTAGGATTTCTAGAATTTTAAGAGTCATATGTAATTGGTAAAAAATTAAAACTGAATAATTCTTCTTAAATAAGTACATGAATCAATGTTTTCCCCCTTTTAATCTTAAATTAAAGAATATGAAGAGTTGCAGCTAAATCTATATATACCATTACCAAATATGAATTTGTCATATTGGTTCTTCCACTAGCAGTTCTACGTACTCCTATGGTAAAGTTCCTTCTTTTCTCCTCTTTTTCCATCTTCTATTTTTTGTTAGGAAGAATTTGATCATTAATATTTTTTTTCTTCAAATTAGTCTATCTATGATCTGAGATTAACAATAGAGTGTATATCAAGTTTGACATCTTCACTTTATTTAGAAACACCGAAAAGAATTTTGAGGAAGATGAATTCATAAGGTTAGAAATATCAAGTATGACGTCTACATTGTCCTACAATGATTAAGTTTGATTACCTTATATTAAATGAATCAAATTCATTTGATTCGACATTTTTGTGTTTATTTATAAATTATATTTGGAAGGTTTGGTTCATTGTTTTAAAGTTATGCACAAGATTGATCTAATAATGTTATAATTTCACCCTTGTTTTTAAAGGAAGAAAATAGTAAAATGGATTCACTGAGGTTAAATTGATATTACATTTTAAAATAATATTTATTTAACTTTATAAGAGTTTTTACTTATTGAGGTATGGGGTACACGCGCGTTGCGTGTGCCCAGAGACTAGTGAAAGAAAAAATGAAATAAAAATAAGAAACTCAAATAATAATATTTCACAATACATGTTCCCTATGTCATCATCATACCAAATGAAAATAAAAGTCAAATATATCTTAATTTCAACTATAAGAACAGAAGATTATCTTAATATCAAAGAAGAATTTCAAATTCATGTAAAATTGTCATGCATCACATCAGTGGCGGATCCAAATTTTTAAGGTCGTGGGTGCTTCCTCAATTACCAATCACAAAATAGAAAAAATAAATAAATTTATGACTTGTCAAAATAAAGACAATCATATATAAACATAATAGCCAAAAAAAATTAAAATAAAGAACTCAATAAATATTATTTTGGATAAAGATTTTTTTTTAATTTTAAGAAAAGCATTTTAGGAAGATTTAGCAAAAAGCAGCTAGAGAAAGAGAAAAAAGAACTACTCCCTCCGTCCCATTTTATGTGAGGTAGTTTGACTTGGTACGGAGTTTAAGAAAGAGAGAAACTTTTAAAACTTGTGGTTGCATAGGAAGAGAGAAAAAGTAAGTCTTTAAATTTTTAAAAAATGCCTAGAGTGGGGCTCGAACAGATTAATGAATGCTGGAGCACCCGAACGACTCAAGGGTCCGCCCCTGCATCACATCTGTTGTTTTCTTCTTTTGTTCTATTTGGAAGATGGCAAAGGGTATCCAATATGAACTTTTCCACATTATTTAATTATTAATTGAAATAAATGACTTCAAAGAGCACATTGAACTATCTGGATAATCGTTCCCGAATATGGATCTTAAAACCATTGCTTGCTTATGAACCCGTTCATCGTTCATCAATTCGTCGATTCCTTGAACTATGTCGTCTTTCTTCACCATCTCTCTTGGGCCATCATCACTATGTAAAATCATGTGTCTTATTTTCAAGCAATTTGCTACCTCTTCCTCCGTAAAATTTGATTGACGATTCGACCTGACTTCATGATCATGTAGTATTGAAGTTGGTAATTTCCAAAATGTTTCGGGCAACAATGGTCCTACACCCTATATTTGCTTTTCAATCTGATTAATTAGTACATAATTGATGAATGGACTCTCAAGATCATAGCAGGTTTTGATCAACCACTGTTAGCCAATAATTACAACATTAACAAGTAAACGATTTGTTTCCAAAAGAAAATCAGAAAATTACAAATAACTCATACATATAGATACAAATATGGAATGTGAGCAATTTTGTGCCAGTCTTCTCCTATTCCCCTCTCACACCGCTTGAACACTATTGGACATTCAGTAATTATTAAAGTTGTGAGGGCTGTTAGGTGCTGCAATCCCTCCGGTAAACATTTTAGCATCTTACAGGATGTAACAAATAACTCGGTGAGTGAAGTTAAACCTTTCACCCCTTCCTCTGGGAGACTCTCTAGTGCGTCACAATATTCAATTTTCAGACTATTCAAAGCATTGAGACTAGCCAGGCAGGTAGGCAGCTCTTTGAGATTCTTGAAGTCAGAGATAGTCAAGTATTTGAGATTTGCAAGGCTTTTGAACATCTCTTCTGGGAGTGAAGTAGCTTCATAGTTACTGCTAATGTCAAGGTAAGTAAGAGCCCTAAGATTAGATATGGACCTCAAAACTGTTGCATCTGTCACATCAACTTTCAATGTCTTGACAGAAGAAAGGGTCGGAATAACAAACATAGGGCACCCGTGAATTGTCATCTCTTCAAGCACAGGAAATTGCTCTTCTCCTTCCTTTTTCAGCAATCCTTTCAGATTACCAAAGTCCCATATAACAAGTTTCCTCAAGGATGGAAACCTTCCAGGATGAGCATTCTCTTCAACATACTCCACCTCCGCAGACCCCGTGTGTAACTCTAGACTTTCTAGACTAGGCAGCTCACCAAAGGGTGGTAAGCATGAGCAGTTTTCACAACCTCTAATTGTAATTGAGACAACATTTTTCAAAACTGATTGATTCATCCAGTCTGGGAGACGGATTCCTCTGAAGCCAATGATTTCTAAATATTTCAGATTGGAGTGTGGTTTGAGGGCTTCAAGAACTTCTGATTCATATCTATGTGTTCCATCAAAATCCCAACTCAGGCTTAAAGAGTGCAGATTTGCTTTAACAGATATATTAGCTTCTTTTGCATCCCTTCCTTTCTTCACTCTCTCAAGTTTTGTGATTGAAATTGAGCCATAGAGATTTAGGTTTTTTAGTTCACCAAGTTGATAACCTTTTCTCTTGCCAATAACAAAGCAACTTAGAGACTTAAGGCATGTCAACAATCCTATCCTTGGTGGCGTTGACGTCAATGAACAACCATCAAGTAAAAGATTTCGGAGACTACCAAGTTTACTTGTTTCTTTTGGCAAACAAGAAAGAGAGTAGCAATTATGTAGATCAAGAGTCTGCAGATTTTGAAGCTTGCATAATCTCTTTGGAAGACTACGAATTCTAATATTGTCAGACAAGTCCAGGTATCTTAAATGTACTAGATCTCCAATGGAAGATGGTAATTGATTTAGGTCCGAGTTTCTTAGATTAAGCACTCTTAATGAGACAAACTTTTGCAAGAGTGAAGGACAGTAAGAAGACACCACTTCAGCGAAACCAATCGACATCATATATCCATCATAATTAGCATATATTTCACGAATATTGCTGCTTGATGTGTTTGCTGAAAACAGAGATGTTGCCAAATCATGGATGAGATCATGCATCTTGAAATAAGTTTTACCAGATTTAACTTCAATCTCTTGGAAGAAAGACCTCAAGTATAATTCATTCCATACTTCATTACCTACATCCTCTAGCTCCAAATTTCCTTTTGATAAAAGAAAACCGTGTGCCATCCAGAAAGAGATTAGATTTTCCTTTGCCATTTTGGTGTCCTTCGGGAATACCGCACAATACACAAAACATTGTCTCAAATCAAGTGGAAGATGATGGTAACTAAGCCTCAGGGCAGGCAGAATAGAACTTTCATCTTGAGGCAAATTCCAAATCGGACCGTCTCTAACATGTTCCCATTCTTTTTCTTCTCTCTTGAAGCGCAAAATACCTCCAAGAGTCTTGGCTGCTAGAGGAACACCACCACTTTTTTTCACAATCTCCTTTCCGATAGCCACAAAGTTTGGATTTATTTCTTCTTGGTGTCCAAATGCACGTTGTATGAACAAAAGCCAACAATCCTCTGGAGACAGATTTGACAATTCATATGGTTGCAATGTTCCCATAATTGATCCAACCTTTTCAACGCGAGTAGTAGTTAGAACAAATGCACCACTTGCTCCAACCTTCAAGACTGCTCTTAAATTAGCCCACTTCTGTTGATCTTCATTCCAAACATCATCTAAGACAAGCAAGTACCTTTTTCCATTCAGCAACTCTTGAAGCTTCTTTTGAAGTGGAGCCAAGTCCATGTCACTGAGTGACTTCCCTTCAATAGATTCTACGATTGCCTTTATCAACCTCTTCTCATCAAAATCATTGGAGACACAAATCCATATTTTGGGATACAAATGCTCAGTTACTGTCTGATCATTGAAGACCATTTGGGCAAGAGTCGTCTTTCCTAGTCCCCCCATACCAACTATTGGGAGGACTGAAAGTTCTTGAGCATCACTAACATTGTTTATCAGGATTTTCACTATCTCGTCCCTTTCTTTGTCCCTTCCATAAACTTGTGGTTCGGTTAAAACAGAACCTGGTCCAAGCAATGTCCACATGAGAATATTGTTACATTCAATTTCATTAGGAGTCGGCAGAAAATAGTTAAATAGAGAAGGGTTTTGCACAATAAAGAGATATGGATGAGACGAGGAGCAGGTTGAAAACATTGAAACTTCCCTTCTCCCCAAAAACCATATGAATTTGATACATAAAATGATCAATTATACTTGTTATACTTTTAGTCCAAATATACCGCACCCTTTATACTTTGGCACAATTTTTCCTTTGATCTTGATGGGAAGACACGTGATAATCATAGAATCAAATAATTCACCCCTAATTTTTTTTGGTTGCTTCTCTGTATCATGATTTAAATTTGGTAGCTTTATTAGAGGATGATATTGTCACTGATAATTTAAGTTTCTATTCCATTTTTGTAGTTTAGACGTGTCTAATATTTTTCCATTAACGTACCTTGATATCATTTTGTTGAACTTGTTACTTTAAGGAAAGAAATAAACGATGGAACTCTATGCTCCAACTTTATCCACTCTGAAAGAAATCCAGCCTAATCATTTCTTTTTCTTCCTTAAAACAAAATTTACACTCAGTTCATGTCTAGCTAGAAAGACTACCCTCATCGTGAACATAATATTAATTTGTTAAACATGCCTGAAACAGAACAGAAGAAAACCTCTTTTCTCTGAGCTGCTTCGTTAAGAAAAGCAAAACGGAAGGGTGTAACAAAAGAACTCAAAGCGGAGGAAATGAATCAGGGATGAGATAAATGGGTGGTTTCCTAAAGAAATCAGATCCATTATTTGTTCCAAGTTAAATCTGAACTTGTCACGTGTCTTTTCATCAAAATTAAGGGAAAATTTGTTCCAAAGTATATGGGAGGAGTATGCTTGTACTGAAAATATAACTAGAGGTATATTTAAATTATTTCCAATACTACATGAGTATATTTGACCCATAACATAATTTTATCATTGCCCAAAACAAATGAATATAAACTAAGTTGTAATACTACTAAATTTAAGATGAGTACCTGTTTCCCGTCTAGCAACTTGTCTCTCTATAATCTTTTCTTGCAAATGAAAATTCTTTCGTTCCTCAGCAATTGCATTCAGTTTTTTCATCACTTGGTCCATCCTTTTCCCAACCTTGTGACGGAAAGGGATAACCTTTGGATGATAACGGCCATATTCAGACTGCAAGAATCTTGTGGCCTTAGTTTTATATTCATCCAATATGTCATCGACTTCATATGTAGCAGCATTGAGTTTTTGCAACCAATTTTCAAGTGGCTTGTCGTTGAGTTGCTTCTCCTGAGCATCTTCAAGGACAGCTTGGATTGTAGAGAAGATGCTTGAAAGCCTTTGGAACTCATCTTGAAAACCGAAAAGCAATACAAGTTCCCCTTTGAGGAAAGAAGTGAGATTGTCTAGCACAACTTGAATGAAAGCTTCAGCCATATGTGGAAATCACTATTAAGAATATTAGATCTGTGACTATGAATGAATGTGTAATTTTGAAACCAAGATGGGCCAGTTGGAATGAAATAGAAAGCTTGACTTGTAATAATACAAATTCAATTATTTCATGGAAATTTCACATATGGAATCTCGAAATCCAAGGCGTTTTGGTCCTTTTTTTAATCTCTCAAGTTGTCAACTTGTTTTTTTTTTGTTTTGTTTTCTGCTCTGTCCGTTCATTTTTTATTTGTGATTATTTGACTTGATAAATTCATTAAAAAAATAATTATTGATATAAATATTTTACTAAACTCTTTCTATTAAATTATTTAATAATATGAAAAAAATAATTGTCATAGATTAAAAGTAACAAATAAAAATAAAAATCAAACAGAGCGAGTATTATCTTCTTTTTTTTTGTCGACAGCAACTACTCCCTCGTCTTCCTCATTGTCAGTTTCCTCTCTCCTAATTACTTAAAGCTGAAATAAGTCATTGGTGGCTAAAATGATTCTAACAAAAGCCTTTAAAATAAAGTTACCCTCTATATCATATTAATTGAAACTTTTGGGATTTTTTTCATGGTTCGTACAAAATTCAAAATGAATATTTAGTTTTTTTTTTTATATTTGTCCTTTTCTTAGTGAAATTTGCTTCTAGGAGTTAAATTACATTATTTACTAAGTTATATTTATAATTTCACAAAAAACAATAGTGAAAAAGTATAATTTAAATTATGTCTTTAAATGTTCTTCTTAATTAGTCTGCATTGCCTCACAAATTTAATTAATATAGAATAGAGGAAGTAGTATTTTCAAAACTCTAAAAGTAAGTGCAATGAAACTTTTTCTGCTAAATGAATCACAATTATCATTAATTAGAGGAATCTTAATAGATCAATTGGTTGATTACTTGAACTCCCAACTTGTTGATAAGGTTCGATTCCTTACATTGTAATTACCGCCCCATTTCCTCTTTCTCTATCCGCAATTTGTAAAATAAAATAATTTTTTTTATCATTAGTTATGGATGGATTATTTAAGAGAATTCATTTTTATCATGTCCCCATGGACCCACCACCACATCATTTCACTTCATCATCTTCTTCTTCTCTCTATTTTTTCATCAAATTTTAAAATTAATTTTATTATATATAAATCATAATTCTTTAATATTATTTTTGGATATTGTTGTCATCTAATTTCTCTCTTTTTTCATCATACTAGTTTTTTTGACACGTGCGTTGCACGATTACCAATTCCAAAAATATATGTTATAGTAAATAGTTACTTATTTAAGCGAAGATTTGAATAATAAGTTTAGCAAAAAATAATATTGCAGATTCTTTTGTGAATGTTCAATATAGATCGTCATCTATATATATTATTCACGCAAACCTATGAAGATGGTCAATGAAAATTTTTATTAGTTAAATGCAATAATGTATATATTTATTTCAATTTGATGAGGTTCAATCATGTAGTTAGTCTTATCTCACTAATATTACCTTATAGACATTATTTATTTTGTATTTTTCTTGTCATCTAACCAGATGTGCTTTGCATGTGTACTCCACGTCAAATTGTTTAGATGTCATATGAACATGTGAAGAGAACAACTACATTTTATATATTCACATATTTTCACATTTATTGTGAGTTTTTTTTTAAAAAACCCGGAACATTTTAAAATAATATATTTTAAAGTTAAAGAGAGGGAAAATCAAATAAAATCAATTACCTGGAGAATGACAGAATCGAAAAGCAACAACGATTGTAATCGGTCTCAGTGTCATATTGTATGATTTTATAAAATTTGTTTAATTTTATACAAGTTTAAGTGTCTATTTGTGCACAGAGTTAAACGCATGACTGTCCGCGGAAACCAAGTTAAATGTCATGTTTATATATACTACAAAAAACATGAATAATTCTATTTGGTGTTTTTTCCACGTGACACAACATTTATTCAGAAAGTGATAATCAACAACATTATTGTTCACCAATAAATTACAACATTAACAAGTACGTCTCAATTCATGTGACACTTTTCATTTTTCGAGAGTCAAATAATTTAAGTTGGTCGGGAATTTGCACATGGAATCTTCAATTTTTTAAAATAAATTTTATATATTTGTAAACTACGTAAAAGTACTAAAGTCACAATAATTGATAATTCAAAATGTTTAAAGATCTATGAAAAAATTATGGTAAAAAATAGACTTGTTTAAATCTCGAAATCTGAAAAGTGTCGCATAAAATGAGACGGAGGAGTATAATACAGATGGATCTTACAAATCATTGATTTGTTTTCAAAATAAAATCAGAAAATTACATACAATAAGATACTCACAATTTACAAACAAAGAAACAATTACAAATAAGTAATAGATTCTGAAAGCGTATAGATTGTTGATTTGTTTCCAAAAGAAAATTACATCCAATGAGAGAAACTCACAAACAAACAACCGTAGAAAAAATTACATACAATCACAATGGGAGGAACCAAAAAGACTCACAAACAAAGAAACAATTACAAATAATACTTAGGAATATATTTCCAGATTAGGAATGTGTGCAATTTTGTGCCAGTCTTCTCCTATTCCCTCCTCACACCGCTTGGCCAGTGTTGGACATCTCCTAATTGTTAAAGTTGTGAGGGCTGTTAGGTGCTGCAATCCCTCCGGTAAACATTTTAGCATCTCACAGCGCACGAGAGATAACTCGGTGAGTGAAGTTAAACCTTTCACCCCTTCCTCTGGGAGACTCTCTAGTGCGTCACAAAAT
Source organism: Solanum piurae (assembly GCA_029582685.1). NCBI lineage: Eukaryota > Viridiplantae > Streptophyta > Magnoliopsida > Solanales > Solanaceae > Solanum > Solanum piurae. The sequence continues at coordinate 1,421 of JAJOOO010008377.1, read as the reverse complement.
TCAAACTGGAGACTCTTCAAAGCATTGAGACTAGCCAGGCTGGTAGGCAGCTCTTTGAGATTCTTGAAGTCAGAGATATTCAAGTATTTGAGATTTGCAAGGCTTTTGAACATCTCTTCTGGGAATGAAGTATCTTCTTCATTATCGCTAATGTTGAGGGAAGTAAGAGCCCTAAGATTAGAAGAAAGGGTCAGAATAGGGCAATAGCGAATCTCCATCTCTTCAAGCACAGGGAGTTGCTCTCCTCCTTCCTTTTTCAGCAATCCTTTCAGATTACCAAAATATTTTATACAAAGTTTTCTCAGGGATGGAAACCTTATTCTTGTGGGGAATCCAGAATCTTCAACATCAATATCCACTTCTTCAACATACTCCGCACACCCCCAGTATAACTCTAGACTTTCTAGACAAGGCAGATCACCAAAGGGTGGTAAGCACGAGCAGTTTCTGCAGTCGGTAATTACAATAGAGACAATATTTTTCAATACTGAGTGATTCATCCACTCTGGGAGACGGAATCCTCTGAAGCCATTGATTGTTAAAGAAGTCAGATTGGGGTGTGGTTTGAGGGCTTCAAGCACTTTAACATCTTCTGATTCATATCTATGTGGTCCGCTGTCCCAACTCATGATTAAAGAATGCAGATTCCCTTTTGCAGATAAATTGGCTTCTTTTGCGTCCTTATCATTCTTCACTCTCTCAAGATGCGAGATTTTAATTGAGCCATAGAGATTTAGGCTTCCTAGTTCACCAAGTTGATAACCTTTCTTCCTTCCAACAACAAAGCAATCTAGAGTCTTAAGGCATGTCAAAGATCCTATCCTTGGTGGCATACAAGTCAATTTATTGCAACCATCAAGTAAAAGATTTCGGAGACTACCAAGTTTACTTGTTTCTTTTGGCAAACAATAAATTCTGGTGCAATATTGTAGATCAAGAGTTTGCAGATTTTGAAGCTTGAATAACTGCTTTGGAAGACTACATATGTTATTGCTAGAGAGGTTCAAGTATCTTAAATGTACTAGATCTCCAATGGAAGATGGTAACTTCTTAAATTTTGAGTAACCTAGATTAAGCACTCTTAATGAGACAAACTTTTGCGAGAGAGAAGAAGAGTCAGAAGACACCAGTTCAGCGAAACCAATGGACATCATCCTATGTGGGTAACCTTTTACATTTATTTCGCGGATATTGCTGCTTGATGCGCTTGCTGAAAACAGAGATGTAGCCAAATCATGGATGAGATCATGCATCTTGAAATAAGTTTTACCATCTTTAACTTCAATCTCTTGGAAAAGAGACCTCAAGCATAATTCTTTCCATACTTCATCGCCCACATCCTCTAGCTCCATGTTTCCTTTTGATAAAAGAAAACCGTGCGCCATCCAGAGAGAGATTAGCTTTTCTTTTTCCATTTCAGT
>JAJOOO010008376.1:0-21983 GCA_029582685.1 Solanum piurae | reverse complement strand
GAACTACATGCCCAAATCAAAATGCTCTATAAGTGTTGTTGAATTTTAATGAATGTTCTTTTTTATTTGAGGATGATGTTCCCTATCTTCTTATCTTAATTTGAATCAACTTTTATGTTATGTTATTTATATAAAATATATGATTTATTTAATTATGTGTTGCTACTTACAACAGAATATTGCATATGTTCAACATATGTCAATTATGTGTTAGATTTTACAACATAATATTGCATACGTTTCAACATATGTCAATTATGTGTTACATGTACTACAGAATAACGTATATGTTCCAACATATATTAATTATGTGTTAGATCTTACAACATAATATTGCATATGCTCCAACATATGTCAATTATATGTTACAAGTACCACAGAAAATGAATTTGTTCCAATATATTTCTAATAAATAATTATGTGTAAGGTGTGTGAACCATCAATCAATCATTACTGTCATTGGAACAACTTTCAAGAAAAAAATTAATTACAACTCTTCATATTTTACCCTTTTTTCAAAAAAAGTAAGTACTTTTATTTGAAAAGTCAAAAGTTATCTCGTGTCTCTTCTCTTCTCTTCTCTTCTCTTTTGTTCGTCTTCAGAAGTTGCAACTTTTCATATATTTTCTGGCAGTATATAAGAACACAACAACAGAAGGTCCTTTCATTTAATTTTCTTCAAGATGGGAAGGAAGAATAAGAAATCTTCAAAAATGACTATGAGTAAAAAAAACTACATTGAATCCCTTCTGAGGGAACTACTAATTGATATCGTTGAAAGGATTTCTTCCTACTCCCTCAAAGATTTAATGAGGGTTAAATTAAGGTATGTATGTATTAATTAATTTTCGCTCTTTAATTTGATTTCCTAACCATTTGATTTGATTTCTCAGTTTCAGGGTCCTCAATAAAGTCGCTAATGAACCTTTTGTATATCAAAAGGTAACATTGGTCAACTTTCCTTATCGTAGATGGTCGATAGTACAAGAAGCCATTTCTCTCCTGAAAATGTGTAGAGCATCGGGGAATTTAGAAGCCTTATACATAAATGGCGTGGTAATTTTTTATGTTTTTCGTATGTATTCACATTTTTATCAATGTATTTTACCTTTTACATGTGTTATTTCTTTTGTAGTTTGATTTTTCCAACCGTAACGATCCAACTGCATTGGAAATGATTAATCAAGTAGCAAACGGTGGCCACATTGGTGCATCCTATGTGCTTGCCATAATTTCAATCTTCAATGACAGTGAATCCATGAGAGAAGGTTTAATGTTCATTGCCAACATGAAAAAAATGGATCCACTAAAAGTCAGAAGATGTCGATAGAATTTGCGAAATATTTTAGGTGGAATGTGGGTGCCAGAACCTAATTTGTTGGGAGGAAGACTCATTTGTTGCACTGTTCATCAATAATCGGTCGCAAGAATGGTTGGCCCATGGGAAGCGATAATGAAGATGATATTCATTGTGAATTATGTAGTTGTGATTTAGAACTAAATTATGTAGTTAAATTTCTGTCTTATACCACTGTGTGGTATTAATTAAATTGTCATCTGTGGCAACATATGTACATAACTTGCAAATCCATAGTGAAAAAGGTTGTCTTTTTGTGTTTTGTACTAATTTTTGAATTTGTTCTTTATAAAATGTTTAATCTAAAAATATTTGGATTTTTTTCATAGTGTTCTCATTTTGACCATCCTTGAAATGTCATCTGTGGCAACATATTTATGTTTTGTTGGATAAAATGTTGAATTTAAGTATTTGCATTTGAAAAGTCAAAAGTGTCTCTTCGTCTTCAGAAGTTGTAACTTTTCACATTCATTACATTGAGATTATGTAAGAAGCACACAACTTAGATTCCATTTAATTTTCTTCAAGATGAGAAGGAAGAATAAGAAATCTTCAAGAATGACTATGAGTAAAAAAAACTACATTAAATCTCTTCCGAGGGAACTACTAATTGAAATCGTTGAAAGGATTGCTTCCTACTCCCTCAAAGATTTAATGAGGGTTAAATTAAGGTATGTATGTATTAATCAATTTTCGCTCTTTAATTTGATTTCCTAACCATTTGATTTGATTTCTCAGTTCCAAGGTCCTCAATCAAGTCGCTAATAAACCTTCTGTATATCAGAAGGTAACATTGGTCAGCATTCCTGAATATATATGGTCGTGTTCAGTTGTTCAAAAATTCATTTTTTTCGTGGAAATGTGCCGAGCATCGGGGAATTTAGAAGCCTTATACAGAAAAGGTGTGATAATTTTTAATGTTTTTCTAATGTATTTACGGTTTTATCAATATATTTTGCATTTTAAATGTGTTATTTCTGCTGTAGTATGATTTTTTCAACCGTAGCGATTCAAATGGATTGATAATGCTTAATCAAGCAGCAGACGGTGGCCACATTGGTGTATCATATGTGCTTGCCATAATTTCAATCTTCAATGGCGGTGAACCCATGAGAGAAGGCTTAATGTTCATTGTCAACATGAGAAAAAATGGAGTCACTAAAACTCAGAAGATGTCGACAGAAGTTGCGATATATTTTATTTGGAAGGGTGCCATAACCTCATTTGTTGGGAGAAAGACCAATTTATTGCACTGTTCATCAATTGTATCACTTTCGTTGTGAATTATGTAGTTGTGATTTAGAAATAGATGAAGTAGTTAAATTTCTGTATTAATTAAATTTTCATGTGTGGCAATATATAGGAGAAATGGTATGATGGACCCTTATACTTGTATCAGTTTGTATTCTGAACCCTTTTACTTAACCATTTGTCAACTGAACCCTTGGACTCAATTAAAATGAGACTTTTAAGCCCCTCCAACCATGTGTGTAGCTCACTCTCCTTTACATAAATGACATGTCACATCCACGTCATATATATTAGTGCCATGTCATAATTATTTCATAAATATTTTTTAAAATTATTAATCAAAATTATTTAATAAAAGATAAAATAGTAAAAATTTAATTTATTCTTTAAAGTAAAACTCCATAGATTCTCCCTATTCTCACTATTCACGACCAACATCTACGGGAGAAACCATCGCCGCCGTCGTCGCCACTTTTGCCGGCGAAATCGCATATACTCTCTCCCTCACCTGTCTTCATCTTCGCTGCACACCATCACCATTTCCTTTCCTCCTCCAACCTTCACAAAACCAACAACCTAAGTCCCCGCACCATTAGATCTGGCCGAGAAACCTCTTCGCCGCCATGACCTAGCACCATCACCCACCTTGTTCTCCTCTCCACTGACCAGTGCCGCCTCTCTCTCTCACTCCACTGTCTCCGGTTCACCGTCGTCGACGTAAATTGCTTCTTCAAATCCTCCATCTCTGACGTAGTTCCTCCTCACCGGAATCCACGATGGTGGCTGCAAAGAAAACCAAGAAGACTCACAAGAGCATCAACAACAAGCTCGCTCTTGTTATGAAGAGCAGTGAAGAGGCATTTGATTTGATGCTGTTTTGGATCCTATTCGGAAGTTGTCCGATTGTTATTAAGAAAAGTAGCTACCATTGATGAGTTTGGCAACTTTATTTATCATTTGTTGGAAGAAAGTTTTGATGATGTTTAATCTGATTTTAACAATTTTCTTGAGTTATTGTTCAATCTACTATGCTGACTTTGATCTGTTAATAAAAATAAAAAAACCAAAAATTTGCTTTTCCACCTTGCTTGGAAGACATGGTTGATTTTCTAGGGTTAAGAGTTTGGATCTATTGATGAAAACTTTCTCTCCTAACCCAAATAGTTACGTTTTTGTTAATTTTTGGGATGTTTCTATGTTGACTGAATGAATTAGGATGGGGCACTTGCTCCTTTACAATATATACTGACATGTATTGTGGTGCCTTTTCCTATCAATAATTCATATTGACGTTAAAAAAAAATTATTCACTCGCCTAAAGGAGCGTGGAGTTACACACTTTTGTCAACTCAGACATTTTAATGCCACATAAGCGTGGTCAATGGTCAGAGGGATTTGTTAAATTGTGTTTTATTGAGTCTAAGGGTTCAGTTGACAAATGGTTAAGTAAAAGGGTCCAGAATACAAACTGATATAAGTATAAGGGTTCATCAGACCATTGTGCCCAATATATATACATTTCTTGCAAACTCATGGGGAGAAAAGGTAACTTTTTTGTGTTTTGTACTGATTTTTGAATTTGTTCTTTATAAAATGTTTGATCTAAAAAAATGTAAAAAATTGACATTTTTTATTGCTTAATCGTTCAATTCATCGATTAACCCATCCTTGAAGTGTTATATGTGGCAACATATGCAATGTCTGTTGGGGGAATTGCAACAGACATGTCATATGTGGCAACATATTTATATCATAAAATGGTCTTTTGGGGGTTAATTCAATTAAATTATCACTTAATTCAACATGTAACACAAATATATAGTCCTACAACATGTCTAAGTACAAAATTATGGTCTAATACAACAACATTCATTCAATTCTATCAATTATTTTTACAAAAACTATCACCCCACTAGTTCATCATATAATGACTAAGTAAATTCATATGATAGTTATATAACACCCTTGTAAATCATTGTTTCAAGCGTTATAGCATATTTCTATTGCTTAATTATGATTCAAAGTACTAAAATTTGGTCCAATTTGATATTTTCCCATTTCTAAATTGCTCAATTCATCGATTAATTGATCCTTGAAGTGTTATCTGTGGCAACATATGCACGTTCTGTTGGATAAATCGCAACAGACATGTCATATGTGGTAACATATGTATATCATAAAATGGTCTTTTAGGGGTTAATTCAATTAAATTGTCGCCTAATTCAACATGTAACACTAATATATAGTCCTACAATATGTCTAAGTACAATATCATGGTCTAATACAATAACCTTCATTCAATTCTATCAATTACTTTTACAAAGACTATCATCCCACTAGTTCATCATACAATGACCAAGTAAATTCATATGATAGTTATATAACACCCTTGTAAATCATTGTTCCAAGTGTTATAGCATATTTTTATTGTTTAATTATGATTCAAAGTACTAAAATTTGGTCCAATTTGACATTTTTCCATTCCTAAATTGCTCAATTCATCGATTAACCGATCATTGAAGTGTCATCTGTGGCAACATATGCACGTTCTATTGGATAAATTACAACAGACTAGTCATATGTGGCAACATATGTATATCATAAAATAGTCTTTTGGGGGTTAATTCAATTAAATTGTCACATAATTCAACATGTAACACTAATATATAATCCTACAACATGTCTAAGTACAAAATTATGGTCTAATACAATAACCTTCATTCAACTTTATCAATTATTTTTACAAAGACTATCATCCCACTAGTTCATCATACAATGACCAAGTAAATTCATATGATAGTTATGTAACACCCTTGTAAATCGTTGTTCCAAGTGTTATAGCATATTTTTATTGTTTAATTATGGTTCAAAGTACTAAAATTTGGTCCAATTTGACATTTTTCCATTCTTAGATTGCTCAATTCTTCGATTAACCGATCATTGAAGTGTCATATGTGGCAACATATGCACGTTCTGTTGGATAAATTGCAACAGACATGTCATATGTGGCAACATATGTACATCATAAAATGGTTTTTTTGTGGTTAATTAAATATGTAATGTAACGGATCATTCTATAATACTTCACTAACACACACTCCAATCACTCTCACTCATTATAAAAGGGTTAATTAGGGTTCCTTAATTCACACAAAAAAAAACTCTCATTTTTTATTCTTTCCTTTATTCTTTCTCTTTTCCTCCTCTCACACTCAAATTTCCCTGAGAAGATGTTACCACCTTAGACAAATTTAAGTCTCTACATGCTTTTGTTATGGGTGATCAACGTAATTATGTTTTTCTCAGTTAATATGATGTCTTCTTCAAGTGTGTTCTCAGTGCATGGGTGATGGTCGTTGTTTGTTTTTGTCGAATCTTGTCTAATGGAGGGTAGCTTCATCATTTAGTAAGTCTTCTTACTTTATATATAACATCTTGTCTACTGTAACGGCGTGTATGGAGTAGCTAACTATGGTTGTTTATTTTTATGTAGGTGGTCTTGTGACAGAGTGCATGGGTAGCTCTGATCCACCACCCTTCAAGAAATAATGGTGATGCCTCTCCAGGTTTAATCGCTTAATATTGACTCCAGATCCTTCAGTCAAGTCTTTTTTTGCTTGCAGAAGTAGTAGTATAGGGCTAGAGCGTTTCAGATGTAAATTTTGTTATTTTTTGTTGGCGTTAATGTCTTGTAAATATGGATATGTAGCTTAGCCTAGACTTGCATGTCACTATATCAACTATCAATGGGCTAGAGCGTTTCAGATTTAAATTTTGTTATTTTTGTTGGCGTTAATGCCTTGTATATATGGATATGTAGTCTAGCCTAGCCTTGCATGTCACTAGTTCAACTATCAACTATCAATGACATGTTTATGTTTAATGTTTCTCTAATTTATGTTCTTGAATTCCTCTCTATTAATGGTGATACTACTTGCATGTACACATAATTGACATATGTTGCAACAGCTTAAAAAACATAAGTACTTTATAAAAGTCATAGGCAAGCCCAACCTTTCAAACTGGCCCAATCGGCTCATTATTTCATTTCAAGAAGGGATATATATATATATATATATATTAGGGTTTTTATTTTCATTTCAAGAATAGGGTTTTCATTTTCTTTCTCGTTGCTTCGGTTTCTCTCATCTTCGCGCTTTCTCTCCTTTCCGCGCTTTCTCGCTTTCTCTTTCTCTCTCTCTCTTCGCATAGATCTCGAATCTCCGGAGTGCATGGGATATAATGATGTTTTTATTTCATCAGTCTTTTCTGTTCTTTGTTTTTTAACACGCAACTAATTTGATTGGCCTTTGGTTAAACTAAATCTCAGCACTGTCATGTATTGTCAAATCAATAAAATCATTAATTTTGCAATATAGTGGTTGGGTAAGAATGAGTTCTTTAAATATATATCAGTACTCTAGGTCTAGATCTAATGAATGAGTTTTGTTTATTTTTGTTACTTTTGATATAATGTCAAATGCAATATTGAATTGAATTTGTAATGATGAAAATGATCCCATGTTGAGTGTGAAAATCTGTTGCAAACATGGAGACTTACTTTCAATGCAAACTTCATGGTCGAAGGGCAATCCAGGTCGAAGATTTTGATCTTATCCACGCTATCGTATATGTACATTTCTACATCTTAGTCTGGAGACTTCTCTTTATTTTGTTTTTTTTTTTAATTTAAATTTCTTTGTGGTGTGTATTTTAGGATAATGCATGCAACTTCTTTAGATGGAGGGATCGTGAAGATGTTGATATACGATCCAAGTTCGTTATTCTGAGATTGGCGAACAGAATTAAGGAGTTGGAAATTGATGATGAAAGTCATATTAAAAGAAGTAACAAATGGGTGATGAAGGAGAAGAAGAAGACCAAATGTTGTAACAACTGGAAGCTAATCTTCGTGTTGTTTATTGTGGTTTTTTTTCTATTTTTAAGCATTACCAAGAAGAACATTGTGGAGGATGGAAAATTCTTATGTAGTTGTGTACAATCATTAAAATCGTCATAGTTGTGAAAATAAATAAATGTAGTTTTGCACTCTTGTTCCAACATTTTTACTTGTTCTTAACATAACATATGAGTCAAATGTCGCAACAATGGAGTCAAATGTTTCTACATATGAGACATATGTTGCTACATATGACTCATCTGTTGCTATAGATGCCTCAAATTTTGCAACATATCACCTTTATGTAGCAACGTTTAACCATTTGAGGCATAGTTGCTACATATGACCCATATATTGCTACATATGACATTGCTATAGATGACTTATATATTGCTATATATGAGACATATGTTATTACAGATGCCTTAAATGTTGCAACATATCACCCTTATGTAGCAACAGATGATCCATATGTTGCTACATATGAGACATATGTAACAACATTTGATCAAGTACTTGCTCTCAATATAACATCACATATTATGTACTTGCTCTCAATATAAGATAAAAATAACATAAGTGATAAAATAAAATATTGTCTTTAATTACAAACACATTATCAAGGCTCCAAGATCCATATACTATCCCAGCAGCCCAAATCAATTGCATTCGATGAACTGCATTGTCACACAATAGGGTTTGAGGAGGTTGAATTGCTATCCTAGTAATAAAATGCAAGCGAATATGACGCGTACGTGGCTTTGGTATCATTTGTTACCATGGGTTCCAATCGACCTTCAAATTCTCATGGTTCATTAAGGAACTTATCTGGCAAATGTTTCATTATTCCACTTTGCTTCAACAATTTTGGAGGTTGTATGAATGTCAAAAACTTGGCATGTTCCATACCCATTAGCTGACAGTCATAAACATTCATGCGACCCTCGTGCAAGAGGATCTCAAGAGTCACAAAATGAGTTTTGTTCAAGTTCATGACTGCCAAAAGCCTTTTTGCACCAATCCAATCCATGCCTCCAGGATATGGTCTAATGCCCCTTACATAGTTAATCATATCTTCATTCCATTCAAACTCATTAATTAACTGCGTAAAGCTTCTGCCACCAACTGTTGTTGCCTCCTCGCTTATTTTGTTATATCTTTGTTTGAAGTTGGAATAGAAGTTGAGATCCAGGATTCTATCTATGGAATCATAGTACTCAGGGTATCTCACATGCCTCTCCCGCATGAGGCTAAGGATTTCATCAACATACTGAAATAAAAAATAATACTAAAGAGTAAATAAGAGTAATCATTGAAAAGATAAAATAAACGAACATTATAAATTGAAAGTACTAGTAGAGAAAAATTATCCAGTCTTCCCACCAACTGCCCATGCTTGTCATGGTCCTGAAATCTTCTCCACTAAGAAAATGCATGCCGTATTGTGCACACACCTCCTTTGCTCTCGACAGTTCTATCAGTTTGTTCTTTTGATCTATAGGCACACGCTTATAAACATTCACATGCTTGAACTCCAGCACTTCCTCTCCTACAGCCATTGGCAATTCTCCAAAGATCTTCTTCTCAAATTTTGTATTGCCTTGATAAAGAATTTTTTCCTCCTCTTGGACTGTGGAGTATATGAATGTCAAACATTCTTTGATGGAATGACCTTGAGCCCCCTCCTTTTTTTAAATCCATTGACAGTCTGACTAAATGTTTGAAGATACATAATAGAATCTTCATCTTGTTTCTTACACTTGTCACAGAGAATGTCAGAGCATCTTATACAAGAGGTAGCCCATTGGTCTTGTCTAGCCCAACACCAATATGACCACCAATACTAGCATCAATACCAGTACCATCAACCCCATCAAAAACAACTAATTCATTACCAACTCTGTCTCTTTTGATGGGTCTTGCTCCAGCCAACTCCATTTTAACTCTATCCACAAATGGATCAAATAAGGTTTCAACCAACCCTAGAGTAATTAGATATGACATTTGCAATTTCTTTTCTGTTGGGACAAGCCATGGATGCACAACCTAAAATTAATAAAAAATAAGTCATCCATATGAATATTTGGGTCAAATATTGCCACAGATGTGTCATATGTTACTACAAATAGGTGATATGCTGACACATATGAGCATCTATAGCAACATTTGTGTCACATGTTGCAACAGATGAATCATATGTAGCAACATATGAGTCATATATAGAATATTTGTGTCACATGTTACAACAAATTAGTGATATGTTGCAACATATATGGGTGTAATATAATAATAACTTACTCCATCATGAGGAGGGTTATAAAGATCTGGAGGATTTTTGACAGTTTTTGTTTTTGCTCTCAACCATCTCAATATCCTTGGAGATGAGATCTCTTCTTCTGCAGTTACTTGATGCCTCAAGTAAGGAATGACTTCAAATGTCCACGCCTATAAAAAAGAAAAACATGTCACAAATCAAATGTTGAATTATTCAATATAATATAAAAAGATTAAGAACATTTATGTTTACCATGAAAGCCCATGGAAAGCCAAATAAGTTATTGGTCTTTGGTCCTAAAGGTTTCAACAAGTATTTGACAGTTAATTCAAAGCTCTCATGACCTCAATGATAGTTGTTGAAAGCCTCAATATCCTAAGATAAATTCACCCATTTAAGGGATATGTTGTTGTTGACATCTTTGACCAAAAGCACATTATGTACAAACCAAAGTAAGCACAATGACTCCTTGTGCTTCTTTGATGTATCCTCGTGATTCAACAAATATATCAAATTGGGATTTTTGAAGCTTGTGCCAACAAGGGACACCAAGTCTTGCTCCTCAGTTGACTGTCTTGTTTTTTCTTTTTCTCCTTTTTTTCGTCTCCATGGTTCTTTTTTGACTATTAATTCAGGGATTGATTCAGAAAGAGGGTGACATTTTAACCCTGAAACTATGGCAAACTCTCTTCTGCCAAAGAAGAGTGGCATGCCATAATAATTAATCAAAACATTATCCTTCTTTTCAGAATTCTGAAAAATGAACCTTCTTTTCAGAAGTTCATAGACCATGGTCATTTGAAAACATGCATTATTTTTCTCTAGCAAATCAAGAAAATGACCAAAACAACTATAACTAAAAAAATCTTCCAAACTAATCTGCTTGAGCATGATCCTGAAGGTGTCGAAAGGTTTTCCCATGACTGATCTGATAATGCTATCACAGTAGCATTATGCTGCAAATGCACAGGAAAAGTTTGTGGATTGATAGTTTTGATCTCATCATCCTCAACTTCATTTTTTTCTTGTTCTTCTTCCTCAACCTCTTTTTGTTTTCCTTTGTCTTCATCAACTTCATTTTTTTTTTCTTCTTCCTCCTCAACCACTTCTTTATTTTTTCCTTCTTCTTCCTCAACTTCTTTTTGTTTTCCTTTATCTCCTCAACTTCTTTTTTATTTCCCTCTTCTTCCTCAACTTCTTCTGCTCTTACTCCATCATCATCTACTTCATTTTTTATTCTCTTTCTTCAAATTCTTTTTGAAAAAATTCTGCTTCTACTTGAGAAGAAGAAACTGCCTCAGATGCAAGTTCTTCTAAAAGAGTGGTAGTCAAATTTTTATTCTTCTTCCTATAAGTTTTAGTCCTAGGCCTCTTCTGGATCTTTGTGTCAATTGTTTCTTTTATTAATACATTTTTTCTTCTGACATGAGTCACTATATTTGTATCTGCAACCACAAAAATCAAATATTTCTTAACAAAAATAACAACAACCAAACAAAACAACACAAACAACAAATACGATTTAATACCACACATGAACCAACCAACAAACCATAAAACCCTCCCTAAATCCTAACCAACGAACTACAAATTAAGCTTTTTGAAATCAGATAATATTTCAAAAGGAATAACTATCCAACCATCCTACAAATAAATAAGTGATAAAACCACTAAAAACGTCTTGATTTAATACCAGTAAGTATTTCTCAAAATTCTAATTAAATTTTACCTGAGAAGATATCAATGATAAACTAGAAATGATGAGGGCAATGATGCCTTGTTGTAGAAGAGGATCGCAACAGATTACCACTGATGTTGTAGAAAATATCGCAACAACAACCTTGATCTGTGAAGGAATAATGGAACGAGAGAAATGAAGGAAAGAAGAGAAAAGAAAATGGAAATTAGTAAAAATAAATTAAATTTGGAATATGAAACGACCTTTTATAGAGGAGAGGAGACAGGGAAAAATGAAAGGACGATTGTTTTCAACCTTTTAATTATTATTTTTTGAATTTTGACAATTCAAAGTGGGACATATGTTGCCACATATACCCTTTCTGTTGGGGCACATGCAGATAATTTTGTAGTGTTTTTTACAATAAAGGTTATATATATTGCCACAGACACTACATTTCTTCCTTTCCATCATAAATGACATTTGTTTCAATAAAATAAAAATAATATTAATAATCATTAATATTAATATTATCAGCAAAAATGAACACTTCACCAATTATTTTATACAACTTATCAACAAAAAGGTAATTCACAAAGGTATACATAACCATCAATCTAATCAATAGTGGTAACCACAATATTTTCATTGAACTTTGTTTTTTTATGTCTAGGCCTCTGTGGGTCTTCATTGTTACTAACATAGCCACTCCGAGACTTTAAAATCCCATAATTCTATAGGAGTGAAGCATATCTCAAGCGAAGGAATTGAGAAATAATTCCATCAGATGGTATTTGTAGTCCATCACTCAAAAACTCAGCGTATGCAACTACAAAAACTTCACAATCACTGTAGGGTATATCATCAATTAGAAAATATAATAAACCTAATATTAACATCACATTTCGATAGTGGTAAGACTAAAAAAATAATGTGATACTACTTACAGACTATTGGTTGCTTGTTGGGCAATACCAGTAACATGTATGACTTCGAATGGATGAGATTTTTTTTTGCCCTGGTAAGATTCAAGAACTGACCAATTGGTTTGGTCTTTTTTCTCATAAAATCCGCTGGATTCAAGGTACTTTGGTAACATTGTAGACAACTTTTGAATCTCGGCGCATAATTTTCTGTTAGTCCTAGATGAGGACATCGAATCATACACCTTTATGCGTCGTTCCTTCAATACAATGACTGCCAAGACCCAATGAAACTCCCCATTACAATATACAGGGACATAAACCTCGTCTGTGAGGTGCCAAGGCTGTCCAGCAGGTATACCAAACCCTTTGATAGTGCTAACGATTTTATTCTTATATTCAGGAACATCACTGGCATTGTCAATGTATGTTTTGAAAAACAATTAGTAGTGGTATATCGATATTTAGAATGACTCTGTTGCTTTGACTTCTTCCGCAAATAATATAAAATGACATCCACATACTGCACAGATGCATCAACAAGTGTATTTCTGTATCAATTTATTTGTATGTATTCATGTCTTAATCAAAAGATAAAAGTGGGCATGGATTTACCTCATCAGTCCAGCACTTATTGGGTTGAGACATTACATAGAACCAGTCCTTCTTCTTTGGAAATGCAAATACAAAATCAAGTTGTTTGAACTCAAGATCTGAGCAATTGGCTAAGTAGTGATCGTCCTTGTCTCTTCTGCAATTGTGTAATTATTATAAATAAATATTTAGTGGACAATAAGAAGAAATACTAATAATAGTTGAACGACTTTACTTTTTTGCATGATGCTTGTAAAGACCCTCGTTTATCCATTGCGAGAAGGATGGCATTAGTTCAGTTGGACCCTCGTCGTCAATGTTAAAACCTTCAAATGGATATTGTTGCTTCACATCACAATTGACGGCTTCGACTTTCTTCTCTTTCTCTTTCTCTTTCGCTTTCTTTTTCACCTTCTTCTTCTCCTTCTCCTTCTTCTTCTTCTTCTCTTGCTCCTTCTCATTCTCCTTCTCCTCTTCCTCTTCCTCCTTCCCCTTCTCCTTCTCCTTCTCATTCTCCTTTCCTTTTGGGTTTGAGTGTGATACTGAAGCAGTAGTCATTGATTCAAAGGCTGTGAAATATTTTTGGATGTATGGACATCAATATTATAAGTCATTTCCTTAAAAATATCAGTCAGTTCTTTAACACGACTAATAAAATAATCATGTTGCTGCTCACATTCTTCGCATAGACAAAAAGAGCATTTGATGTTTGAAGAAGAAGCAACACCAATAAAAGATTGAGTTGTTGTCATGGATGAAGCCTTTTGTATCATTTCATCTACAAGGTAAATAAAAAAGGGTTGAGAGTTTACAATTGATTATAAAATAATAATAGGTAGCAATTTATACTTATGTTGATACAGATGGATATTTTGTTGCTACATATGTACCTTCTGTTGCCGCGAATGAATCTTTTGTGGCCACAGATGAATCTTCATGTGCCACAGATTAATCTTTTGTTACTACATATGACCATTTTGTTGCCCTAACACATAGGTGATATGTTCCAACATATGATAACTCTGTTGGAATATATACCAACATATCACTAAAATATAGCAACATACGACACATCTTTCAACAAATGAAATATATGTTGGACAACTGAAAAAGACTATATTTCTAAAATCATATGAACAAAATGGTCACAAAATGAACAACAAAAAACAAATTTTCACTGAATGTTAACAATACATATACATTTCCTCAAAATTAGGGCTTTTTTGAGTTTGTTGATTTTCTTTCAAAAATAATAAATAATAGGTACCATTACACCATTATTCAATTTTCACATCTATAGAACGATTTATGTTCATTAACCCAAGAAAAAAACTTAGTATTGTTCGAAAATTGTAAAATCTTTCAAAAAAATAACTTACCCATTTTAAGTCGAACACAATCTTCAGTTCAGAAAGAGGAGAGAGTCACGGCAGGAGATGAGGAGGAAGATAAGATAATGGGGGAGAATATTTGTTTTGATAGTCGGATTTTTGGATTTTCTAAGGAAGAAGAAGAAGAGAAGAGAGAACGTTGGGAAAAGAACAAAAAATTCTATAAAATTCTTTTTTTTTTTTTTTTTAAAATGATTTGGATAGAATTATAAAAGTTGAAAAATGAAGTGTTTTATTGTATTCTATAAAAGATTAGAAAGTTTTGAAAATGTTAATTTGGTCCCAAATTTACTTAATTACATTTTTAAATGGATTTGACCCTTTCTTGGTCAAAGTGTCACCAAAAACCAAAGCAAGACTTAATTGACACCTTTCATTTAATTGTCTCAAATAACCTCTGTTATTTGAAAATTGCTTAAAAGTATTACAAATCATACAATAATAATTAATAATTTAAAATTTTAAAAGACTTTAATGCTTTATACTTATTCTATTTCCACTTTGGACAAAATTATCCTCCTGATATGCATATTTTTTTAAACAAAAAGTGGGACCCATTATTGATGTATTGAAGGATGCTTTGGTAATTTTCCTATGATGAATTCATTTTGTTTGTTTTTAAAAAATTTAAAATAAATTATATAAAATATTATAAATCACGATAATTATTTACTTAAATATTCAAATGATATAAAAATATATAAAAGATTTGATTAACTCTTCAAATTTCATCGATGACACATAAATTGGGGCAAATGAAATAATATATATTATTTGAAAATTACTTAGAAAGTACTATAAATTACAGTAATTAACAACTAGAAATATTTCAAAGGAAATTTTTTTTGATTGAATCTCAAAATTTTATTAGTATCACATAAATTGAAAAAGAAGAAATAACCTTTATTATTTGAAAATTGCGTAAAAGATATTACAAACCATACAATAATAATTAGCAATTCATATTGTTAAAAGACATAAAAAAAATTACCATAGTTAACAATAATTAAAAATTTAAACTATTTGAAATTAATATTAAAGTTTGATTAACTCTTTAATTTTGTTTGTATCACATAAATTGAAACAAAAAATAATATATATTGGGCCCGTGCTAGCACGGGCTCCGATGTCCAGTAACTTTACAAGTGACGATCATATAAATATTTTTATGTTAGAACTAAAATTGTTGCTATCAATTAATTTTTGTATAGATATTGACTGAGCATTCGAGATGGAATGTATTTAGAGGAGAAAACGATGACTAAGACTTTTTTATTTTTATTTTTTGGTTTTTGGTATCTGGTACCCACATTAGAGTCTGACTAAATTCGAATTCGCTCCGGGAAGTTCTTCATTGGGGGTAAAGCGCTCCCCAATAAAGGCGATTCCATATCCGATTCCATATCCAAGAGGCTCGAACCCAAGACCTTTTGGTTAAGGATGAAGGATTACTTACCACTCCACCACAACTCTTATTGGTAAGAAAGACTTTTTATTTACTGTAAAGACAACATCTATCATCTATGTTTCAATGCAAGACCAAATTGGCTGTTTTCTTAGCAAATAACAATTCCAAGGAGAAGAATTGTGATTATCTGATTAAGGGAAATTGGAGTGATAGATCATGTGTAATATATGCTGGAGATTCTTCTACCATAGTTGCTCAGGTTAGTTATGTTTGGTCTTATTTTCTATTTGTTATTTTTTCTTTAAGCATATAAATTTGACTTGACAATGAATTTAAGAAATAAAGGGAGACTTTTGAATTTTATAAATTAAAGATGTCTGTATTTTTCTAAATCTTATGATTTTAAGTTTGTCATGTAGAATGCTGAAATTGAAAAACTTACCAAGTATAGAAAAAATGCTATTTTGGAAAAGCCAAAAAAAATAAAGAAGACACGTACGTAATTTCATCTTTGGTAAATATAGTACAATGAAAATTTTCCGTCATATTTATTTTTAATAAAATTAAATGAGTGACACTTTTATTATTTTGAGAGTAATGATATTATTACTATGATAGTTTCAAATATTTTATGATTTTATAGTACTTTTTTAGAGAAAAAGGCAAAAAATACTCTTATATATAAAATAGATCAAAATAGTCCTTCATTATATTTTCAGTTCAAATGTCCTCCCCATCAAATAATTATCTTAAAAATACATCCAATTACTCAAATGAATCAATAATACCTTTCTATCTAACGATTGTTTCAAAACAAGAAAAACTGGACCAACATTTTCCATTACTACTTGAAATGAAATAATTTGCCATCAATTTCAAGAATTTAGTAAAAATCTATTTTGGAGATAAATTGAACTATTTTAAAATTCAACAAAACTTTTATTCTATTTTTTTTTCAAAACTATTATACTGCCTCTTGACTGACATTTAGGATGACTTAAGCTAAAAATAAAGAGAGTAATATAGCACATCAAAATATAACTGAAATTATTATTTTTAACCATATCAGTGTTCTTAAAATTAGTACATGATGTCATGTTTAAGGAAAAATATAACTCATACCTAATGTGTTAAGAAAGAAAAAGGAATCTATATGCCATCTTCTTTTAAAATGAAAAATATTTATTCTACTTATTTTCTTATTTTATAATTATATTTCTCACATTCAACTAAGTTAACCTAGTTTTTCTTGTTTTGGAATAACCGTTTCCTATTAGAAGGAAAGGTATTTTAGTCTATTTTGATGATTGAAGGATATTTTCGAACAAAAAATATAACAACAAGAATTATTTTTTAATCAAAAATATAATAAAGATTAAATTTAAACTATTTTGAATAGTTCTATATTACTTTTAGGAATTTTTTTATTATGTTTGAGTATAAGTATGACATGACGGATAAAACGTGTATGAGGCTCTATTCATATGCCAATTGAACTCTTGGATCCCATTTTAAAATAAATGTGCCAAAATCCCTTCTCTCTCTTCCTTTTAACTTTTTCCCTTTTAGTTCAATTTGTGCTTCTCTTTCTTTGCGTAATTATTTTAAATTTTTCTACCTTTTTTTAATCGAAATAATTTTATTCCCAAAAATGTGGAATTTAATATTTCTAGCAGAATTTATCTTATTTCAACATTTTGATATTATTTTTTAACTTACATTACTAAAAATAATTATTAAAAATTACTTGTCAATTAATAAAATTATTATTTTATTTATAATTTTTTAAAGAAAGTGTAAAAGAAAAAGTGGATAACTAATATAAAAAATACTAGGGGTATAAATTTAATTTGTTCTCTTGTTCTTCTCTCAAAAATTTCATAATTTCTAAACACTTAAACCCATCAAATATTCTCCAACAAAAAAAATATAACGGAAAGAGCATCACTGATCATGATAAATAATTACATAAGTTTTGACACTATTGTCATGAAACTCAAAATTGAAAAGCATCCATAAACACCTACATATATACATGCACTCTCCATCAATTTATACGATATTCTTTTATTCTCGAAATTCAAGCTATAAATGTGTTTTTTATTATATTAATATGAGAAGAATTGCAACTTAATGAGAAGATTTGTTTATGAAAAAAATACATGTTATAGGAATATCGTATAAATTCATAACGGAGAGAGTGTGTATATATGTAGACGTTTTATTAATTTATTCCATAAGATTTTATTTTATTTTTGCAACTTTACAAAAAAAATTACACTTTTTAGAAGAATTAATTGTTATGATAAAATGGGGGAAAACAACTAATTATATTTAAAAAATTTAATTGAAAAGTAATTTTAAATAACTAAAATAGTACAATTAAATTTTTAGGATGTTAAGAACATATGTTTAATTTAATTCTTTTTTAAATACATGGTGGTTTGAATTTAAATTTGAAGTACCATTAATCTATTTAATTTTTGATAAATAGACAAAGAACTATTAGGAAAAAGGAAAATAAACTACATTAGAGGAGAATCAGAGAAGTAATGTTAAAGAGACACAAAAAAAAAAAAACGTAATATCAATTTTCAAAACTTACTTTTGCTCACAGTGCCTTTTTAATTTGTGTGATAAAAACTAATTTAAATAAATAAAAATTTAAAAAAGGCAATGTACTTTATGTTAAAGGGAGGGGTATATGGAAGGTGATGGCGTAGGCCGTAAGAAGAAAAAAGATAAGTAATGCATGTGACCCATAAGAATGTATTTTTATTTATTATAAAACTTTGTCATACAATTATGACATGGTATACCTTACTAACAGGGGCGGACGTAGGTGGACTCCAGGGGATTCACTCGAATTCTCTCGTCAAAAAATTACACCATATATATAACGTCAAATTCTGATTTTATAGGTATATATATTAAAATGAACCCCCTGAAAACAAAGTACAGGCTTGGCTCAGTGGATAAGTGGTTCAAGATGTGCCCCTAGGTCACGGGTTCAAATCCCTTGGGCAACATTTTTTCCCTATTTTTTTTACTCTTTGGAAAATGAAACTTTTGGGATTAGACCTTCTTCTTCTTTTTCATTATTTTTTCCTTTTATTCCATTTCTTCTTTTTAATTTGTTTTTGTTTAAATTTATTAGACACATTCTTTTTCTTTTTCTTTTTATTTTTATTTTTATTTTTTATTCTTTTTATATCTATTATTCATGTTGTTTCAACGTAACTTTTTTTCATATACTAACTTGAAATTAAAAATCTTTTAAATATGATAAATTATATTTAACTAGAAATTGAGATAGAAATATAATATATATTTAAAAAAAAAAGGTAAATTAGATGTAATTTAATGAAGAAACTTAAATATCGTTAACACCCTTTTAAAAATATTAATTTATAGAATTCATGAAATTATTTTATATTTTTAATTCTATTTTAGAGGGATGAAAACTAAACTTATTTGATTTATTCATTATTTGTCTTTTTTACAAATTATGACTAACCTAGTAAATTAAACTATATAAGCTAAAAAAATTGACGATGTTATTTAGTTATCTTTTGAATATGCATTATAATATTATTAACTCTATTCTTACACATTTTTAGAGAATCTTGATGATTTTCATAGTAATATGTGATTGAATGGATATAAATTTAAAATTTTAAAAAAGTGAAAACTAAAGTAAAACATTACAAAATAAAAGTATAAAAACACAAGAAATTTTAAGAATGCTCAATGGAGCATGATAAAAGTAGAAAGAAATGTTTAATATGGTATAATAAAGTATGTTAGATTTAGCATGATAAGGTAAATATATTTCTTTCCCGTCTCGCTCCCTTTTTCATCATTTAATTTTCACGCGTTTTAGGAATTAATTTATGTAATACAGTTGATCCGCTAAATTTTTTATCAATGTATCTTTGTCCTCGATATCTTTGATTAGTTTAGTCTCTACTTTTATGAACCAATGAAATATTTATGATTCTCGTACAAAGAGCATGCCGAGGGACTACTACGCTCACCGCACACTTGCGTTACTACCTGAACTTCTTCTTTATACTTTGAACCCCCTCAGCAAAAATTCTAGGTCCGCCACTGCTTACTAACCATAAAAAATTTCAGCACTAAATATATTATATTACACAGGGTTTTGGCTTATGCTTTCTTGATTTAGGTCATGGTACTTTCTCTCTTAAAAGTTATCGTTTGACTAAGTGTATAATAATAATGTTGAATAAAGTGTATTAGTAATGTCAATATTAGTTATACTGATATTATTTCTCATATATTGTTTGATTTGATGTGATAAAAATAACAAGTCTTGCATAACTTCTATAATAAATATTTATTTACAAAAATATCCTCCATGCTCATTATAACTTTGGGAAATGAAAAATGTTTTGAGAGAGATTTGAGGGGTACTTATGTCATTAATCAATTTAATGCATGTATTGAAATCCTTTGTATTATGAATAGATGAAAATTCATGGTATTATAATAATACACACTTCAATACACAGTAGATTGCGAAACTAATACAAGCATTAGTCATATACATAGGCATAAAAAAATATCAAACAAGATACTATTATTTTTCTAATACACAAAACTAATGCATGCATTATTTTTTGTAATACACAAAGGTAACGGATGTATTAATACATGTATGGTTCTTAGGTTCTTATGGTTTAGGTTCCCGTAATGTAATAATTGTGTTTTGTTTTAGATTGTGTAATGAATTAAAGTGGTCGTTATACTAAGCAATAAATAATATATGTGTACATAGTGCAAAATAGTTTGTTAGTCATCAAATTGATCAAACTAGAGAAATTAATGTCTGCACATATAATATTAATGATCACTTGGTGCATGTATTATGTTTCTATAGTTTGCTAGTCACCAAGGTGGCAAAACTAAAATGTATAAAATTATTCTAATGCACAAAATTTTATGATATTATGTGTACATTTGTATTTATATAGTTTGTTAGTCATCAAAGTGGTCAAACTAGTATGGTTAAGAAAAATATACATTCATGCTAGAACTTAAGAATTTTCCCAAAGATGAATCAATCATTCTACGAATAGTGAACATTATGAGGTAAATTAATATTTTCAATCAAACATATATTGTATATCCAAAGATGTCGTATACGTCTGACTAAAAAAAATGGCATTTAATTATGATAATGTGTCGAATGGCATTTAATTATGATAATGTGTCGTAGTATCTACCCAAAGGAGAATTACGATATGTTTTTTTATCATTTTACTGAATTCACAGTATTTTCTAATTTGTGAGCATGTATATCTATTTTGCAGTTATTCCTCTTCATCCGCATGCTTCGTCTGTTACCGTGTTCAATGAGTTGAACTTCTCTGAATGGCATGAACAAGTCAAGTTTCACTTAGGTGTGAAGTGTGATGCACTACTACAAAAACTCAAATTACATGGGTACTTTCTTGAGAATTTTGAAACAAAATCTACCAATATCAAAGTTTGTTGCGGATTTTCCTGCCAATCAAAATCCATTGGAAATAAGCTCGCAGGTAATTTCACATGTAATTTACCGACAAATTTTTTCACAAGAAATCCTGAAAAGTCGCAGGTTATTTTTGGTAAAAAATTGTGAGATGAGAAGGGATTTAATTATTTTATTGTCTTTTGTTTTCTATATATTTAATTTGTTTTTCCTTGTTCTATTTTATGTCTATTTGTTTTCTCTATATTTAATTTATTTATCACCCCAATTTAATTAATTTAATAGTGCCTCTATTTGTTTTCTCTATATTTAATTTGTTTTCTCCCCAATTTAATTAATTTAATAGTGCACACAAACTATTTAGTCAACCCTATCTAATTACTAGTACTTATCATTTAGGTTCCTTGTTCTATTTTATGTCTATTTGTTTTTCTCTATATTTAACTTGTTTATCACCCCAATTTAATTAATTTAAGAGTAACTTTCACATATAGCAAACACAAAATTCAAATTTGTATGCTATAGCAAAGTTTGCATAATTGCGCTCCATAACAAATATAAATATGTATATTTCGCTATACATATACAAAAGAAAACAGTTGTATAATCTGCTTTGGTATACATATACAAAAAGATCAATTGTATAAAGTGAGAGAGGCGAGTGAGCGAGCGAGATCTGGGAGAGTGGCGAGCGAGATATGGGAGAGGG
>JAJOOO010008375.1:0-13878 GCA_029582685.1 Solanum piurae | reverse complement strand
ATTCAAAAAAGCTACTTTATTAGACATTAATACATACCATATATATTAATTCTACTTATACTTTTCAATAATTATGTATCTTATGACTTATTAAGAGTCTTTTTTTTTTATCATTTATTAAGGAAGATACATATATTTTTGCTATCAGATACACTAAAATATGGGTAGACAAGCAAGATAAAGAAGGAGACGAGAGATATAGTCATGTATCCTAGATACATACGAATCACACTAGATACACGAGATTTGTTATATAGCGTAGAATGTAGATGAATGCGAATTCATTTGGATACAATATATATAGAACAAATTACACATAGTTTTGACTATATATATATATATATATCTCGAGATACATGTGTCTGAATGCACCAAGCTATATACTCCCTATGTCTCAATTTATATGGCACTTTTCGTTTTTCGAAAGTCAAATAGTTTAAGTTTGATCAGAAATTTACGCACGAAATCTTCAATTTTTTTGAAACGAAATTTATATATTTGTAAACTACGTAAAAAGTATTATAACTCACAATAATTGATAATTCAAAATATTTAAAAGATCTATGAACAACTAACTTTCAAAGATAGATTTGGTTGAATCTCGAAATCTGAAAAGTACCCATAAAATGAGACGGAGGGAGTATAATAGTTGTAAAATTATAAACTAACGTGTATCTAAGTAACTAATCTTTGGGAACGTGTGTTGCACGTTTATCCCCTATTATTTTCATAAAATTTGTACGTGCCTAATTTTATATCTTCAAACCCACATTTTCAAAGACTGTTGTTTTTATAAAATTTCTACATGCCTAATTTTATGTATTATTCTACTAAGTATGTATTTAGTCAAACACAACAATATCATCTAATTTTAACACAATTTTAGTTATTACTCCCACTATTCTTTTATAGTTGTCATTTTGCGCTTTTTGAGAGTCAACTTGACTTATTTTTAAAGTTAATTTAGATTACACTAATTTGATATTTTGAAATAAGAATTTAGATATTTCAAAAACTATACGAAAAGTACTATAAATTGCATTTTTTTTCTGATATGATGAAAAAATACATCTGTAAATGTTAGTTAAAACTTATATCGTTTGAATATTAATTTTCCTATTGCTCAGAAAGACAAATTCAAGGACGGTGGCTGAAATCAAAACTCCAAAAAAAAAATAGAAATTAAACTAATCAATTTCTGATCTATTAATCATTTTTCTTTTTCTTTATCCAAATTATTAGAGTGATTAGGTACTAATTAGCAGAGTGCCGCAGATGAAGTAAATATAACAGAGTCACCTTTGTTAGGGAGCGCTTTATCCCCAATATAGGACTTTCTGACGCGAATCTAAATTTAGTCGGGCTCCAATATAGATACTGAAACCAAAAAAATAACTTACAATGACATTACAACTTTCTTTCTCTTTTGGAAAATAAGTATAAGTTATAACAATTTATTGGTCAATAATTTAAGATTCTATCCAATTATATATTTTTCAATTATTATTTTCTTTGAAAAAAGAAGTGAAATGGAGATGCGGGGTATTGATTTATTATCTTTTAAAAAAATGTCATGTCATTGAAATTATTAAAAACACTTCTAAGATATCAAAATAGAAAGAACTGAGAACGAAAGACATAAAAATCATTCAGTGAATGTGATTTATAAGTAAAATTCAGTGTCTCTTATTTATTGTTGAAATTACTATATTACCCATTATGTTTAATTTTATTTGTCCACTATTTTTATAATATATTGATTTATTATCTCTATAATATCTAGAAAAGATATATATTTTATATTTTCAAAAAACGCCATGTCGTTGAAAACTTGAAAAACCCTAAGAGCAGAGAATGAAAGGCATAAAACGCATTTGGCTAATGCGATTTATGAGCAAAATTTTGTGTCTTCTTATTTATTGTTGAAATTACTATATTACCCTTTCCGTTTAATTTTATTTGTCCACTATTTTAATAATATATTGATTTATTATCTTTATAATATCAATAAAAGATAAATATTTTCTATTTTCAAAAAACGTCATGTCATTGAAAACTTGAAAAACCTTTCTCAAATATCAAAATAGAAAGAGCTGAAAATGAAAGGCACAAAACGCATTCAGTGAATACGATTTATGAGTAAAATTCAGTGTCTTCTTATTTATTGTTGAAATTACTATATTACCCCTTCCGTTTAATTTTATTTGTCCACTATTTTTAAAATATATTTATTTATTTCATTTATTACTTTTATATTGTTAGGAAAAGATAAATATTTTATCTTTTAAAAAAATGTCATGTCGTTGAAAACTTGAAAAATTCTAAGAGAAGAGAATAAAAGGCATAAAACACATTTGGCAAATGCGATTTATGAGTAAAAATTTGTGTCGTCTTATTTATTGTTGAAATTACTATATTACCCCTTTCGTTTAATTTTATTTGTCCACAAGTTTTAAAATATATTTATTTATTTCATTTATTACTTTTATAATATCAGGAAAGGAAAAATAATTTATCTTTTAGAAAAATATCATGTCGTTGAAAACTTGAAAATCTCTAAGAGTAGAGAATGAAAGGCATAAAACGCATTTGGCAAATGCGATTTATGAGTAAATATTTGTGTCGTCTTATTTATTGTTGAAATTACTATATTACCCCTTTCGTTTAATTTTATTTGTCCACTAGTTTTAAAATATATTTATTTATTTCATTTATTACTTTTATAATATCAGGAAAAGATAAATACTTTATCTTTTAAAAAAACGTCATGTCATTGAAAAACTTGAAAAATCCTAAGAGCAAAGAATGAAATGCATAAAACGCATTGGCGAATGCGATTTATGAGTAAAATTTTGTGTCTTCTTATTTATTGTTGAAATTACAATATTACCTCTTCCGTTTAATTTTATTTGTCCACTATTTTTATAATATATTAATTTATTACCTTTATAATATCAAGAAAAGATAAATATTTTATCTTTTAAAAAAATGTTGTGTCGTTGAAATCTTAAAAAACCCTTTTCAGATATCAAAATAGAAAGAACTGAGAATGAAAGCCATAAAACGCATTCAGTGAATGCTATTTATGAGGAAAATTTTGTGTCTTCTTATTTATTGTTGAAATTACCATATTACCCCTTCCGTTTAATTTTATTTGTCCACTATTTTTAAAATATATGTATTTATTTAATTTATTACTTTTATATTTTCAGGAAAAGATAAATATTTTATCTTTTAAAAAAACGTCATGTCGTTGAAAACTTGAAAAACCCTAAAAGCAGAGAATGAAAGACATAAAACGCATTTGGCGAATGCGATTAATGAGTAAAAATCGGTGTCGTCTTATTTATTATTGAAATTACTATATTACCCCTTTCGTTTAATTTTACTTATCCACTATTTTTAAAATATATTTGTTTATTTCATTTATTACTTTTATAGTACAAGGAAAAGATAAATATTTTATCTTTTAAAAAAAAGGTCATGTCGTTGAAAACTTGAAAAAACCCCTAAGAACAGAGAATGAAAGGCATAAAACGCATTTGGTGAATGCGATTTATGAGTAAAATTCTGTGTCTTCTTATTTATTGTTGAAATTACTATATTACCCCTTCCGTTTAATTTTATTTGTCCACTATTTTTATATACTAAATTGATTTATTACCTTTATAATATCAAGAAAAGATAAATATTTTATCTTTTAAAAAAATGTCATGTCATTGAAATCTTTAAAAACCCTTTTCAGATACCAAAATATAAAGAGATGAAAATGAAAGGCATAAAACACATTCATTGAATGCGATTTATGAGTAAAATTTTGTGTCATCTTATTTATTGTTGAAATTACTATATTACATCTTACGTTTAATTTTATTTGTCCACTATTTTTATAATATATCAAGAAAATATAAATATTTTATCTTTTAAAAAAATCTTGTTGTTGAAAACTTGAAAAACCTTTCTCAGATATCAAAATAGAAAGAGTTGAGAATGAAAGACATAAAACGCATTTGGCGAATGCGATTTATGAGTAAAATTATGTGTCTTCTTATTTATTGTTGGAATTACTATATTACCCCTCCCGTTTAATTTTATTTCTTTACTATTTTTATAATATATTTATTTATTTATTTAATTTATTACATTTATAATATCAAGAAAAGATAATATTTTATCTTTTAAAAAAATGTTATGTCGTTGGAAATTTGAAAAACTCTTCTCAAATAGTAAAATGGATAGAGCTGAAAATGAAAGGCATAAAACGTATTCAGTGAATGCGATTTATGAGTAAAATTTCGTGTCTTCTTATTTATTGTTGAAATTACTATATTACCCCTTCCATTTAATTTTATTTGTCCACTATTTTTAAAATATATTTATTTATTTATTACTTTTATAATATCAGGAAAAGATAAATCGAACCAAACCGAATTTATTTTAGTTTAGTTCGAATTAATATTTTCATCAACTGAAAATCAAAAAATCGAACCAAAATATGCAAACCGAACTGAACCAACCAAACGCCCAACCCTGCATGCTGGTTTACTACTAAATCATCAAAAGCTCAATTATACTAAATCATGATTATAACTTCTAAATTCTTCGTGTATGGAGAAAATGAATGAATAAGTTAGGTATATTTTATTAGGAAAATAAATCCTTGATTGATTACATGTACATTGACATTTCAAAAGTTAATATTGCAATAAAGATTGGAAGATGAAACAATTCAAGATTGACATTAAATAAACATAATTAAGTATACTAAATAAGTGATACAAAGTTCAAGAAATAGAAAATATACATTATCAAGTTTATGGGAATTCAAAATACACGTTTCACGAACTATAAGGAGAAGTCTAAACATCCAAGTTGAATATACTAATGACATGCGATTGAATGTATATAGTCTCTTATTATTAACTGATTTATTAATTGTATGAATAGTATTTACTATAACTTTTAGGTTTTCTAGTATTGTATAATATAATATTATATAGTTACTATCTAAATATAATTAAATAAATATTTTATAACATTTTAATTTAAAGTAACTGCAATATTGCAGATTTCACCTTCTACCCCAAAATAATCCCAATTTTTCTCAACTTCATTTGGAAATTATAGGCTTGATCCGTTCCGTATAGTCGATGAAGTGTAAATCCATAGCCTGTATATGGTCAGGTTCACCGCCGGTTCACAAAGTCACCGCCGTCGCCGCACTCAACAATCCTCCGACTCTCTACACCGGCGGTTCCGATGGCTCCATCATCTGGTGGAATATCTCCTCATCGGTAAATCACTTTCTCCTCCTTTAAATGGATGAAATCTAGCAATGTTGAAACGGTTTCAGTTCAATTACGACGTCGTATATGTTGTTAGCTAATCGCGATCTCCTTGCGCTTTACTGACTGATATCACATGGCAGTATTTTGTGATTTTCTATACGCTACAATTGTTGTTAGTTATCACTTCGTCAGCTTTAGTTGTGTCATTTTGTTTCCGTAAGTTTAAAGAAGAGATCTTTAATTGATATTTTAGCATATTCTTTCTGAACAATGCAACTTTCATTATTTGATTTGAACTGTAGTGTTTGGGATGCCACTGAGTCCATTGACCAATTGAATTACTTGGTTCCGGAGTTTATTAATAGTCTTGAGCCAAAGCTATTGGGTTCGGTTAAACCCATAGCATATACTGTATATCCAATACTTTTACTTATTTTATAACAAAATGAATTAGTCGGGGTCTGATTTAGCTCAAAAGTGAAAAGAGTATACTTCTATCTCAAATTGGGTTTTGCAGTTTGTGTCCCTGAGATAAACCAAACTAACTTTTGATTTTACCCCATTTTTTTGGACATTGTATGTTTATTGCAACTAATGGCATCTTAATTATTAAAAACAATGAAGCAATCTATTTCTAATTGAGCTCATAAGTGAAAAGAGATGAGCGAATTTGGATGGAGGGAGTAAATCATTGTAATAATTTGCATGAAATTGGATCTTTTTTCTTTTTCTGAACAAGGTATGGTAAAGTAACATTGGATCTTTTCTTAGTTGTGGTATTTGTTAAGGTTTAAGATAATGAGCTCTCCTTTTTTCTGGCTCAGGAGATCACACCTGTTGCCATGCTTTGTGGTCATGTTGCTCCGATAGCAGATCTTGGGATATGTGTTCCTACTACGGTTTTGGGAGATGGGAAATTAGATGATTCAAATAATGTGGTATCAACTTCTAACTCATCTGACTGTGGTGCATTATTAAGTGCATGCACTGATGGTGTGTTGTGCATTTGGAGCAGAGCCAGTGGACAATGCAGACGTAGAAGGAAAATGCCTCCCTGGGTGGGGACGCCATACTTAATTCGACCATTTCCCGAAAATCGTAGATATGTATGTATAGCTTGTTGTTCCTTTGACCATGTTCATTTATCCGATCATCACTCGCCTAGCACTTCTGAGAAGGGTGAAACATTTGCAGATAGAGACTCGCAACATGCAAAACCGGTGAAGTGCACTGTTGTTATTGTTGATACATATACACTTGCTATCGTCCAAACAGTTTTTCATGGGAGCTTATCTATTGGGCCTTTGAAATCTGTGGCTGTAATTTCGTCCTTTGGAGATGTGTTGACCGAGTCAGTGATGATGGTTGATTCTTTTGGTAAATCACAATGTATACCAATATTAAAGGAGTGTGATTCAAGCACAGAAAAAATGACCGCCAAGACTAACTTGTCTGATGCAGGCAAAATGGATTGGGTAAATGGGTCAAAAGACAGGGGACTTCTGGTGGCCTTTGCAAATCGTGGGCCAGTTTTAGCTTTTGTATATGGTACATGCTGCATATTTAGTCTATTAGAGGATGGAAGTTCCGTGGGAGAGATATATTTCTCAGATGATCTGCTCCCTATTGAAGGAAAGTCACATGCCATTGGTGGCATGTTTGTTGGAGATGATAACAATGTGCTTGATTCTGAAGATTCAGATGCCACATTCATTGAAAAATTTGTTGTATGGAATGGTAAAGGAGCGGCCATAGTATACAGGATATCTTACTCATGTAATATCTTCAAATATGAACCTTTTGCTGCTATCCCGGTCATTTCTCAGGAGTCTAACATGAGCTTATCCATCTCTTTCGTGCAAGTGAACAACTGTCTTTTCCGTGTTGAATCAAATTCTTTTCCTATCAATGAATTATTGATTTGGAAACCTCGTCTGACATGTTGGGTACTGCCTAAGCGGTATGACAAAAATGAGATAAATTGTCAAGAATGCAGATTTTCTGGTGAAAGTAGAATATTTGATGATTGGACTCATAACCAGAATGCCCCTGAAAATGAGATTCCTAGGCAGGTTGTTGAAATAGACAGAGCAGGTAGGAAGGACGAATTAACTTCCTCGCAAGATGCTGCT
Organism: Solanum piurae; assembly: GCA_029582685.1. Lineage (NCBI taxonomy): Eukaryota > Viridiplantae > Streptophyta > Magnoliopsida > Solanales > Solanaceae > Solanum > Solanum piurae. Next base: position 6,458 of record JAJOOO010008375.1, on the reverse strand, counting down.
ACTTGTTCCAAAGCTATTGATGAAAGGGCTTTAAATATCCACAAAAATGGAACTTATGAAAGAAAAGAGCTAGTGTCTTCTTCAATGGTTATTTCTGAAGAGTATGTGCCATTGGCTATTGTATATGGGTTCTATAATGGTGATATAAAAGTTGTTCGATTTGATATGTTCTTTGAAGGATTGGATTTTGGTCAAAATTCATATCCCGAGTCAAAAGCACATGCCACTCAACATTATCTCTTGGGGCATACAGGAGCTGTACTGTGTTTGGCTTCACAACGAGTGCTGATTAGATGCCAAGGAGGTAGCAACAGTTATGTCCTAATCTCTGGAAGTATGGACTGTACTATTCGTGTGTGGGATCTTGACTCCAGCAGTCCCATGGTTGTAATGCACCAACATGTTGCTCCAGTTCGCCAAATAGTTCTTCCACCATCTCAAACAGAACACCCGTGGAGTAATTGCTTCCTCTCTGTTGGGGAAGACTCATCTGTTGCCCTTTCTTCACTTGATTCCATGCGTGTAGAGCGAATATTCCCTGGCCACCCATATTATCCTGCAAAAGTTGTGTGGGATAGTAGAAGAGGCTACATAGCATGTCTATGCCCAAACCAAACAGGAACAACTGATGCAGATGTTTTGTACATTTGGGACGTAAAATCAGGTGCTCGTGAGCGGGTCCTTCGTGGATCTGCTGCTGTCTCAATGTTTGATCATTTCTGCACAGGAATTGACAGAGATCTCCCTGGTGGCAGTATGATAAGTGGAAATACTTCGGCTTCCTCATTGCTTTTTCCTGCTACTGATGAAACCAGGTCTCCACCACCTCAGTCACAAACTGTGGGAAAGGGAATCTCTTCATCAAATATATCTGTTAGTACAAGCGTGTCTGGAAGTACCACAGGATCTAATCGAGCTGCATTGCCTTCCTTGCAAAACCGAAAACAGCCTGTTAAAGGTTCTTGTCCTTTTCCAGGAGTTGCCGCTCTATCTTTTGATCTCACATCTTTGATGTCTCTTTGTCAAAGAGATGAGTACTATAAAACAGAGAGTTCTGATCCGAACAAAAACCAAGTGAAAGAATTAAGGGTTGAGTCTCCCATTAAGAGGACTAATTTCAGGGATCAGGAAACTGGCATCCCTAGTTCCAGTGATCAGAGCATCAATGATAAATCTGGTGGTACCTCCATTGAAGCTGTAAGAGATTCTGAATGGATGTTCTTACTTGAAAAATGCCTGCTTCAGTTCAGCTTGTCTATTTTGCACATGTGGAATGTGGACGCTGAACTTGATGAATTGCTAGTGACTGAAATGAAGCTAAAAAGACCACAGAATCTTCTCGTAGCTTCTGGTCTCTTGGGGGATCGGGGGTCGTTGACTCTGACATTTCCTGATGACACTTCAACTCTGGAGGTACTTTGAGTGTTTTGCTAGATTTTGATTGACACCAATTTCACTTCCCCCTTCCCCAAATGAAAGAAAAAAATACTTCTCCTCACTTCTTTGCCTCTAAGAAATTAAAATTGACATACAGCTTTGGAAATCATCATCAGAGTACTGTGCAATGAGATCTCTAACGATGGTGTCCCTTGCCCAACATATGATTAGCTTGTCACATTCCTTTCAGGCAGCCAGCAGGTATGAGATTGTTATGGCATTCTTTCTGGATGCTATATGTCATGACTTCAATCATGGAATGTAAAAGACACTCACATCTGCAGCTTTTCTTACTATTTCTTGTGACCAGTAGGGTTTGAGCAATATCTTTTAGAGAAACGTTGTGTCAACTCAACCCGCTGTCTTTTTCTGCATTACATAGATGTAGTGTCATCTGGCATTTCATTGTAGAAGCCTCGTGCCACCGAACTCTTATAACACTACTGTCGTAGTGATATTTGTCTTTTCCAGTTCTTTGTCAGCATTTTACATGCGGAGCTTTGCCGAGAAAGTTTCTGATATAAAGCCTCCCCTGCTTCAGGTAACAAATCATCTGAATAGATCTTTCTTTCCTTTTTTGGGGGGTGAGGGTGGAGGGTTAAAATTCTTGCTGAGCTCTGTTTTGGATGTGGATATAATCAGATTCTTTTTTACAATCAAAATATAGTAAAGATTCTTTTTTCCTTCTTAAGGACCATGTGAAGGAACATAAATAATTACCTTGATGTTACGGTCTTGTTTTTGCATAACTACTTTGCCGTTATCTAATCAGTAATCCAGATAGCTGATCCCCTTCCATGAGAAGCAAGAGAGACACCTTCAGACTCCTTTTTTAAAAATGCTTTCTTCTGGACTGCTCATTTCTATACTCGTTTTCAATTATCGTTCATTTTGTGAGCAACCCATCATCACAGTGTCAATGAAATCCATCTGAATGCCTGCCTGAGTTAAGATTCAAGTTCCTTTAAATTTTTCCCCAGTAATAGAAGGCAAAAATATAGGAAAGTTTGTCTCCGATTTGGTTTTGTAATTGTAAGGTTCTTAATTCAAGTCTGAGGACTGATACAAAATATATTTCTGGTTGTAAGCAACTCCTCCTTCAGCAATGTAAGTACTCCTACATATGCTATGATACCATGCATCAGTAAATCAGTGTTGTGAGTAGGTTTTATGACTCTGATGTGATATTGCATACTAGTGCTAAACCCTCCAAAATCTTGCAGTCAGCCCCCACCAAAAACGCAAAAGGAAAAAATAAAATAAAGGTTCCTTGCCTGGATTACATGACTGAGTGAGGTGATTGCTTTTGTCCCTTGGTGATTAGTCTGGGAACTTGTCAAGTACATGTTCACCAAAACTCGTGCCACAGGGGTGACATTCTTTTCTCTTTTTTTTTTTTTGATAAGGTAAAGCTTACTGGCGGTGTTCTTGTTTCTACGTGTTGCAACAGTTGGATGCATTGGTTCTTTGGGATGTCTAGTGTCTAAAGAAACGATTTCGGCAAAACTATTTCTTAATGGTTTGAAATCTCTGTTTTGAAGCTTTTGGTGAGCTTTTGGCAAGATGAGGCTGAGCATGTTAAGATGGCAGCACGCTCCTTATTTCATTGTGCTGCTTCACGAGCCATTCCACCTCCACTACGCCGGGATAATCCAAGAGACAATGAGAATGGAGTATCACCAAGAGGAAACTATGATTCAGTCCCAGTGGAAGCACCCACCAACTGCTTTAGGGATGACAGACTAATTGTCACTGAAGGGAACTCTGAGGATGAAGAATCTGAAATAAGATCATGGCTAGAATCATTTGAAATGCAAGATTGGATTTCTTGTGTTGGGGGCATGAGCCAAGATGCAATGACATCTCATATCATTGTTGCTGCTGCATTGGCTGTTTGGTATCCCAGCCTTGTGAAACCAAATCTTTTTGGCTTGGCTGTTAATCCATTGGTGAAGTTGGTTATGGCGATGAATGAGAAATACAGTTCCACTGCCGCAGAAATCCTGGCTGAAGGTATGGAAAGCACATGGAAGGCATGCATTGGTTCTGAAATACCCCGCCTGATTGGAGACATATTCTTCCAAATTGAGTGTGTCACTGGTGCATCCGCTAATACACCTACTAAGAATCCATCTACATCTGTTAGGATTCGTGATACTTTGGTTGGAGTTCTTCTCCCAAGTTTAGCAATGGCCGATGTATTGGGCTTTCTGAATGTCATAGAACGCCAGATCTGGTCAACTGCCTCTGATTCGCCTGTTCATGTAGTATCCCTCATGACTATAGTTAGGGTTGCACGTGGTTCTCCAAGAAACTTAGTTCAATGTCTTGATAAGGTTTGTTAAGATACTACTTTATTTGCTAAATTGAGATAAAGTACTAATTTGATGTTACTTGTTACTGCTGTACCATCTTATAGTGTGGTGCTTTCGCTGTGCTTTTATGTTATATATCTGCTTTTCTACTGCACCCCCTTGTGCCCAACTGATACACACAGGATTTCATAGTTAGCTTATGATACTTGATAACCCCAACAGTTGTTGGCTATTGGAGAAATACAATAATTGGTGTTTCTAGCTTTTAAAGTGGCTGTCAGAACCTGATGCCCCATAGCTAATAAGAAACTGAAAAAAGTTGACATTATCTTGCAGACTGTCTTGTTGACCACCATTCCCCAGCCTCCAACCTGAAACACTGACATTGGCACTAGCTCATGCTGAACACAAGGTAAAATGAAGAGGGGAAAATCTTAAAATTAGCGGAACACAGCATGAATAGGACCCATAATTACTTGTTTATTTGCTTTATGATTTCCAAAAGAGATTAGTAACTAGTAAAAGAATGACTGTTGTTTGCATCCTCAGTTGTTGCTTCACAATCACTATTTGTCTTGCAACCATCTTTATTTCACGTTGTTTCCCCTTAGTTTTCTACTTTTCAGCGACAATTGAGTAACTTGGTGCAGTTATGGTGTTGCTGATTGTGTTAACCAGGAGGAACAATCTTCCTCCGACACAAACTTTCTAGATTACATGACCATCTTTGAATTTGTAGAACCAAAACTGGAGAAGCTGAGAAGTTTCCTTTTTCTGTTGATAAGTAAATGTAATAACAAGACAAATGTGCTTCTAGCGATGAAGCATTCTCAAATTTAGCATGTCTAACACCTAGATAGATCTGCAGGTGGTTACTTTCATTTTACAGACAATAGATCCTGGTAACTTAGCCATGCGAAAAACTTGCTTGCAAAGTTCAATGACGGCATTGAAGGAAATTGCACGCATATTCCCTATGGTGGCACTTAATGATCCAGTGACGCGATTAGCTATTGGAGATGCGATTGGAGAGATTAACAGTGCAAGCATTCGGGTATATGATATGCAAAGGTTAGTGAACAGTACTACGTAGCCATATGAGGAGCTTCTTCCCTCTTTGTTCTAGTAATAGTTTAGTATCAAACATGCTGGAACACAAAACTTCATAAAGTACCAGTTTGTGGTATAAACTAAATAATTTATATTTCTTTTTCCTTTCGAGTATTCCTTGGTTGTCAATATTAAGCATACTATTTAGTTTCATAGCTTTGTAGACCTTCCTTTTTTGAGATAAGTAGCTCTACCTTTGTGATTAATCGATGTCCTTTTATAAATTTGAGATAAGTAGCTCTACCTTTGTGATTAATCGATGTCCTTTTATAAATAATACTTTATGGCTATTTTCTTTTAAGAACTTCAACTTCAAGGGCTTGCTATGTTCAATCCCGATTCAAAGCTTTTCCTTGTTTCTCTCTAACAAAGCATCTGAAGCATGGGTTAGGGCACGTCACTGTTTTGAACTCTGATGCAGACAAAAAACCTGACATTTAAATGGGGAAGGGTAAGGCGTGGCGGGCCCATTAGCCACCGAGTTTTGAACCGTGGTGCCACTGACCATTGGGGATTTCTCTGTTCCAAAAAAAAAAGGTTTTAACATGAACTGGAATAAAATCCCTTCCAAAAAAAAGAAAAAAAAAGAGTAAAATCTTTTCCTTGTCCACTTCTAAGTGCCAGGATCCATGTTTGGGGGACCTGATTTATATGATTGAGAGAACCTAGGTAATGTGAAACCTGTTATTCATCTAAATGCTTGTAATATTGATTCTGTTTTAAACTCCAATGCAGCATCACAAAAATAAAAGTCTTAGATGCAAGTGGACCTCCAGGATTTCCCAGTTTGCTTGGCGGAGCTTCAGGAATGACTGTGACTACTGTAATATCAGCTCTTAGCTTTTCACCGGATGGAGAGGTACCTTGCAGGACGAACTGTTTCACATGATCTTCCTCTTTAAGTTCATCAATGGAAAATTGCCAATGTTATTGTGCAGGTTTTATTGCATGCATGGGTTTGTTATCCACTTGATTGGGGACAAATGATGCTTTACCCACCTTCTTCAAGAGATTGTGTGCACTGTCTATACAAAGTTTCATATAATGTTGTTTTACTTGTAGGGGCTAGTTGCTTTTTCTGAGACTGGGTTGATGATACGATGGTGGTCCTACTCCTTGGGATCTGTGTGGTGGGAGAAACTTAACAGGAACCTAGTTCCTGTTCAGTGCATGAAACTGATTTTTGTCCCACCTTGGGAGGGATTCTCGCCTAATGCTAGTAGGTCAAGCTTAATAGAAAGTGTATTCTCTAAAGAAGGAGATGCTAATTCACAGGTATGCTACCCTGATGCAATTCTTTTAACCAGGCATTAATGTTTTTATTGAATAGGCGTTGTTGTGCTTGTGACATGTAGATTCTTACGACTCCAATGATGACTCATGCAATTAGTTAAATCTGAAAATATATTTGTTTACTCCATTATCCTGCCTTATTTCTTGATCATCTTTCATGCAGGAGAACACCAATGCATCGAATGAAATCGACAGATTTAAACAGCTGCTTCATAATATTGATCTTTCTTATAGATTAGAATGGGTTGGTAAAAAAAAAATAAAGCTCACACAACATGGTCGTGATTTGGGCACTTTCCAGCT